>NQII01003606.1:306076-330955 GCA_002778355.1 Clitarchus hookeri | reverse complement strand
GTTGTGGATAATTTAATCATTCCAATTAATTTTCTTTTGGCACAAATTGTGTTCAGTGTATGTATTATTATTATTATTTTTTTTTACATTTGTATTGTCTTAAGTTTAAAACCTCTGTAGATCATATGCATACTTTGAAATTATGATGGTGTGGGTGTCTTCACCAAGACCAGAGGAGTCTGACAATGTGGTGTGTTTCATTACATGGTTGCATGTGGATGTTACATATGATTATGGTAGATGGTAATTACCCAGACTATTTTTGGATGTTCTAAAAGCTTCCGTAGAGTTTCCTGTGTAGGGTTCCATTATGCACAGGGCAGATCAAAATTAACAAATTAACTAAACAGCTTCGCACAGCTACCAACACATAACCGATTATTACATAATACCATGCAGGGTGCATATCAAAAGGAAAAACTCGGGAAGTATTACATTATAAATATTCAATATGGGAACCCTGTGCCACATGGTGTATGTCCCAACAATAATCAAGTTCTTGTCATACATGAAACAGTATGTTGTCATCTGTGGATTCAAAGACAGTAAATGAACCTCTATAACTTTTGGAAGGGGCGGAGATTGTACACAGTGTCTTTCACATATCCCCAAACACAAAAATGACAAGCTGTAAGGTCAGGTGACTCAGCTACACACATTTGAAGTGCAAGATCTGCATTTGCACGGCTAATCCACTGGTGTTGCGTACGTTTATTGAGGTAACATCGCACCTCACAGTGATAATGAGATTGTGTCCTGTCTTGTTGGAGCAGGTAAGTTTCTGAAGTGTTCATAAATCTGTAGAATTAGCCACCTTTGAGACGTGTCGTAATAAATTATCCCAGTAACAGTATCATCTGTGAAGAAAAATAGGCCATAAAATCTCCTTTGTGATATTGCACAAAATACACAGAGATTTGGGGAATCTCAAGGGTGCCTAGTCAACGTGTGAGAATTTACCTGTTTCCCATGTTCTCAGTCCCATGATGATTTACTTTCCTGTTTACACGAAAATAGCTTGGTCACTGAAAACGACTTCTCCATGTCCGCTTGCACTCTCTCACAAAACTGTGTAGGCGCTGGTCATTTCCTGCTAGTGCTCGTACCAAGAGCAGTTCAGTTTATAAAGGATTTCCATCTCAACAAGGTATGAACACCACGTCGTACAGTTTTCTGGGGCAGCTGCAGTTAACAGCTTGCATGATGTGTAGATTTTTGCAAACGTGTCGTGAAAACTCCCCTATTTCTGTTGATACAGTTTCATTGTTTACACATGGTCGCCTGGTGCTATTCATTTTACATGCAGGCCCAGTCTCCTCGAACTGTTTGTACCAACGGTAGATGTTCTGAGATTGTGGATTACCAGCAAACTGCGTGTTTAAATGTCTCTGTACAACTGTAATTCAATCTGTCATGTGCCTTGAGCTGATCACTCACCATTTTGCTACTGTAGCTATTCTAGCACACTCTGATGTCTGCATCTTGAATGGCCTCCTGTTATAATCAGATGTGTCATGGTAGCTGTGCGAGGTTGTTTAATAAATTTTTACTTGTGCTTTATGCCTGTGGTGCGTGGAATGACGTGTCATTGTGTGTATTCTTTACTATGAGGTAATTTGGTAGTGGGTACTGATTTACTGTTTATCATGCCATTCTTGTGGCTTGCCAGTCAGTTCGTCCAGATTCTTTTCCTCGTATTTTCAAAAGATTGAAATTACGCGAACAATGCATTTATGCTCTGCACACTTTGCACTGAATTGGTGGCTTTCGGAGATACCACTAATTAATATCACAGCCAAGTAGGAATTTATCATTTCCTTCTACTGGGTTATATGTTTCTTCCAGACTAAATATTTCCCATCAGTGTGTAGGAATCCTACAAGAGAATCAAATCCAGTACATGGTGCTTCGTTATTTTGTTTTGCTAATTCGTAGCTTGAATATTTGTTTGGTAATTTTTTTTTTTTGTATTTTTTATCCACTGTGTTATAGTTGGTCATTGCAACAGCCAATGATTTTTCGTATGCTGGAATTTTATTATTCCTCATACAGTTTGAAAATTTGTTGTCTTGTTTGTGCATTCTAACAAGTCGTGTTATTGTAGTGAATACCCTTTACAAGTAGTTCATTCTACTGGCTTTGCAATACATAGTATAGTGCTAGTGTCGCAGTCGGTTGTAACATCTTGTAGGACTGTTGTGTTGGGTGTACTATACTATGAATACATTGTTTCACTACCAGAGTAATTCCAATCTTTTGATTGCATTTATCATTGCCAGCTGAGTTCTTTCTTCTGAATGTTGACTACATTGCCTTGTTTTCGCTGTTCTTCTGTGAACTGTTCTCGTAGTTTCTACTTGTGAATCACTGCACCAAGTTGGTATTTTCCATTGTTTTAGTTTTATAGTAGAACCCTGTTATAATCTTCCTGAAAGGCCAGAAAATGTCTGCTTGTGCTTTGTGTAAGTGGAACCACTGCAACAGTAAAATATGTTATTGGAAAACAGTCTTGGTGACCAAGGAAACGTATATTAATAACCAGTAAAATGTTAAAAGTGAATATCTCCTACTGCTGGAATATAATTTATTAGTTCATTTGGGCCTTTCTTTGGAGATACCTTAAGCTGTGTCCATTTAGTTTCATTGTTTAGTTGGACGGGAAATTTACCCACCGATATTCGACAAAGTTTTTGGCGACTGCATGTCCGTCGATAGTTCGCACGCAATCTTTAAACGACATCTGCTGATTGTAGCGCCACAGTCGGTAATGTACAGGTTACAGCACTGGACCTGGGAAATACAAAAACTTCGAACTAAAACTTGTTGCATGTCATTTCAAGGTGGGCGGAAAGTTTGGACCTGTAAATATNATCTGCTGATTGCAGCGCCACAGTCAGTAATGTACAGGTTACAGCACTGGACCCGGGAAATACAAAAACGTTGAATTAAAACTTGGTGCATGTCAATAAGCACAACACACATGACTCTAAACATCCCGCCTGCCTTGAAATATTATATTTCAACTAATTCATTGGCAAGCGGCATAGCTTCACATCTCGTCTGGTAATGGTTCCTGATTAGGTGAACACCTGAGTCACACACACGACACCCATCAGGGTCAGGAAATTTTTTCTCAACACGACCCAGATGCCTGTTCATAGTTGGCATGCTAGGTTCTTGAACAGGGACAAGTGTGCCCACTTGCAGGTTAGGTGCGTCTTTCGTCCACTTGCCCTGAACTTGCAGCTGATGAAGATAATCCTTGTGCCAACATGACCAAAAGGATTGATGAAGTTGTTGCAGAAGTGTCCACCTTGAAAGACGATTAGCTGGAACAGTAGTCACATTCTCTTCTGGGAGTATCTGAGGTGGACTTAATGCTAAAAAATGCCTTGGGGTCAGAACCTTGAGGTCCGAAGGATCTGTAGACATAGCACACAATGGTCGCAAGATGAGGACTGCCTCCACTTGGGTGAGCATAGTGTAGAACTCCTCATAACTCGCCAATTGCTTCCCAACAACCTTGATTAGGTGTAACTTGACTATCTAGACACCAGCTTCCCACAGTCCTCCGAAGCTGGAGTTAAATCTTTTAAGTCCCATCTCCACAAGGTTATTGGGGAGCAGGTCTCAACATTTGAAGAATTGCACACTGTACTAGTTCAGGTGGAAACGATGTTGAATTCCAGGCCATTGTGCCCTTTTGAGTTGTGATCCCAACGACCTCGGTGCCCTTACACCTGGCCATTTTCTGAACCTTGAACCCTGGGTTACTTTGCCTGAACCGGGCCTCAGGGACGTGCCTCTCAATCGCCTGCACAGATGGCAGCTTGTAGAGCGGTTGCAACAGGATTTTTGGCATCTCTGGCACCGCAATTACCTGCATGCTCTACAACAGCGGCAGAAGTGGCATGACAAAGGACCTGAGCTTGCTACCAATCAACTCATGCTACACAAGGAAGAAAGGCTTCTGTCTCTACTGTGGCATTTGGGGCGAGTCCTGTAGCTCCACCCAGGGAAGGATGGTGTGACAAGAGTGGCAACTGTGCCCACCTCCACTGGACAACTCAACCGTCCTGTGATTAAACTTTGCCCACTGCCATTCAATTGTTGAGATAGAACATTTCAAGGTGGGTGGAAAGTTTGGACCTGTAAATATGCGACTACTCCATTTTGTGTGTACACTGGACAAATTTTATGTGTCTACTGACGTCCTCCCACTTGCTTGACACATTCAATATTTTAATTTCTTGCGCTGCCACCTCTCGTGGTTTTTGCAGTTAGCAGAACTGTAGTGAGCGTTGGATCACAGAGTTGGCAACCCTGGGTCGCCGAGAGAGGGCAGTCAGTTGTTCGTGAAACATCATGGTGGTGAGCAGCGTGAATTGGGCAGCCTCACTTCCAATCAATGTTTTAATTTTTCATCTAAAGTAATTCGAGTTTACAGTCAATTTTGTCTTTGTGGCAATAACATGAGGTTATGTGAAGTACATTAACAAGTGCATCAATATGATGAGAGACAATAGGACACCTATTGTTGTACCGTTTCCTAAGTAAGGTCCAAGTTACCTCATAGAAATCTGAGTGGAAAAGACTTCAAATACAACAGTTTTTCCACATTGCTTAACAAACAGTTTTGAGCAACTAATGTATCAAATAAATTAGCGAAGTTCTGCTACTGACCAGTATCACCACTGAATGTTGGCAGCTGTGTCATAAAAAGTACTACCCTTGATGTAGACATCGAGAATAAGTATTTTAGCTCCACAGATGTGCGAGACAAGGACTTGGCAATGACGATTGTTATGTAATACAAATTGTCAAAATCATCCAGACATTTACGATGAACGTCTGCATCAAGGTTGTAAATTTCTCCTGCAACCGCCAAAATGGTTAGGTGATGTGGCCTGGAATTATTTCATTTGCAAAGGGTCTGTTAATACCTTTTCGCCTATGGCCGAAGCTCTTTGCATACGGTTTTTGGCATGAACTATTTTGAAAGCCATTTTCACAACTGTGCATTGCAATTAACCTAAAGAATTTACATGAACGGCAACGCCCAGTCATTTAACCTCGTCACGCACAAACACAAAAAAAAATGTCAACCAACACTTGTTATATGTTCACGTTTTGATGTACACATTATTGACACTGGCTGTAGTTCGCGTTATTCACGAACCGCGGCATCCACTTGGTAGACAAACATATTCCGATTTTCACACATTTGCTTTTCCAGCCGCTCACTTTCTCAACACAAAAAACATTTTTGAATCTCGCACAATGTTGCTGTTGACAAGTTGGTTTTCTAAGGATATTCTCATTTTCCCGACCATTGTATTTCAATCATTGCTCCATTCACACTTCACTTTAACCCCAGCAATGTCAGCTTGCATTTTTATAACACGAGTCGTGTAGTTAATACCGCAGCACATCACGTGGAAGCACGAAACACATCGGCACAAAATCACTTATCGTGAACCGAAAACTGAACACGAAACGAAACTACAGTAATTTTCGTGGTCTTTTTTTACGATCCAGTGCCCAGAGAACCAAATGTTTAATTGGATAGGAAAAATACCCATCAATATTCGACGTGTTTGTGGCGGATGCGCGTCCGTCAATAGTTCACACGCCATCTTTAAACGACAACTGCCAATCACAGCGCCAGTCGGTAATGTACAGGTTACAACACTGAACCTGGGAAATACAAAAATTTTGAACTAAAACTTGGTACATGTCAACAAACACAACACACATGACGCTAAACCGTCACATTACTGGTTTTTGTGAGGACTGCTGTTCCAATTTTATTTTGGTGTGTTAGTTGTCTAATTCTTTCGTTCTGTTTTGGTATAAATTATGACTATATTTTTGGAGGACTTGATCTCCTTTTGGGATTTCAGTTCTGGTCTTTGGCCTTGTTCTTATTTTTATTTTGCCTACCTAGGTGAAGTTCTGCCAAAATGGTCTGCTGTACATGGCAATATCTTTTTCTGCACCACCACCTCTTTATTCTGTACCGACTGTCACCAGAAGTTTTTGACAGACAGCTAGACATTCTCCCTACCGCATCCCAGGCAGGGTGGTCATACTCCCACCCCTCTATCTGCTAGACACATTCCAGCCCAGCTGTGCCCAGCATTTGTCCTTGTCAGGGTGACTTAGAAAGAGCGGCAAGAAGAAAGGGGAAGGGAAAGTGGAACATTAGCTTTGCCGTAAACAAAATGCTTTTCTCAACGTAAAGCTAGCTCTATTACTTCACATGCACAATACAATACCTACAATACCGTCAAGGATAACTGCAGCTGAAAGACAACATGTGAACACACACATACTCCATCATTATTAGTACACACTGCAATACCATTGATAATTAAGCATGCAATACCACTTACAACAAATTTAATATAAACGTGTGTTATTTACTTACATATAAAATAATATCCAATGTTCAGGCACTTTATTCACATCACACAAAAAAAGTAAAATAAAAATTTATACTATTGAGTTGGGTGACATTACGCTACAGAATTTAAACACAGTAAAGTAAGAAATGTACACTATCGCACTGTCAACTACACTTAAACAGTGAATTTACTTGAAAAAGTCTATAATAGACTTTTGCTTTAGGGACGATGCATCTTTTCTTTTTATCTTGCTGCATGCACACAAAACCAACTTGTCTGACAAAAGCGTATTGTCTTGTTGCTCTAAATATTGAATCAAGTTTTCTGCTGATTCAAGGGCTGAGGTGTGAGTTATGCAAGTTTCCGGTATCAGATTGCAATCTTCATCTTCACTTTCATCTGTCTCCAGCTGTCCTTGCACACGTCTTACTATCTCGCTGTCACTTAATACTTTGTAATGACGCAGTAATAATAATTATCAGGATACTTGGTTCATTTTTCTTTCGTTTTGCGGGGTTTTATAATATTTAATCAGGATTCAAAGTATTGTTAGTATATTTATTGGACATACGCTTGCCTTTTCTGAAATCTTAGTTTTTGTTTGCGTCAGCATTAGTAGATAGAAACTTTCCAACTGCAGTAGACAGTTTTTGTTCTAGAAGTTTGATTATAATTTTACTACAACGCAGTTCGGCATGGCGTGGGGAGAGATATTCCGGCCCACGCCATGCCCTTATTTGGTCACGTTTTTGGCACCCAGGGGTGAAGAGTGGGGGTAGGCACGGGGCGATTTATACCCTGTGTGCCTTCCGCCCGCCAGCAGAGCAGCGCAAAGAAAAACAGTAGACAACCAGCGCTTGCGGAAGATGCGTCGATGTGGCAAATGTCCCCCACACTGGCAAACTTTATCCTGCTCGATTATTTCTCTGCCAGTATGGGAGGTCACTAGGGTGCCAGGAGGGAAGTGACGTCTCTCCTGCCTTCGTAAATTCTTCTTGTGATGCAAGCTTTAAATGACGTGAATAATAAATTAACTACTGCGGTGCTGCTCTTTGTTGGTTTATCTGGTGATACTGACTGTTCGTTACTCTGCCTACTTGAAGCTTCTGTGTGAACTGTCACTTGCCGTACTGCTTACCTTCAGCAGTAACAGTATAACTTAGCCGTAGTACGTTACTATTGTTAGGACTTGTGTTTTCAACACATCAGGCAGAAGCTCTTGTCACGGAGCCTTCTCCTTTCGCTTCAAGTTTGGCCGCCTTGCATCAAACAACTTGGCAAACTTGGTCCCTCATCCATTAGACATTAGTGTGCACATGTTGGAGATAAATGTTTTTGTAACTTCCTACTGGTGGAATGAAACATATATCCACCAAGTAACCTCGTTTTGGTTCTATCTTTCTCTTTCGCTTTTACCTTCCTTACTCGCTTTGCATCTTAACGCCGCTTACTGGAGAGCCATGGAGTCCTTACTTGGGTAACACTGTGAACCCAGAGGGGCCGTTGAGGTCAGTAGCAGGTAGCACCACTCACTCAACTTCTCACCGTGGGGAATCAGGGGGCCCTCTCCCCAAACCGCTATACGCCCGAGCACCGTCCCTCGTGAAGTGCACGCTTCTGCACCAAAGGAGCGATAGTACTCCGGCAGGGGTCTACCCCAAGGCACCGGCCCCAGGAAAAGTAATTTTTTTCCTGGACGGACCATGCCATATCTGTCCTCCATTGCAGTGCTACGTAAGTTTGAACTATAATTATGGGCCTCCAGGAACCCAAATAAATAGTAATACCCTTGTCTTCTTCTTTTGTTTTATCCTCTGAGATTTACTGTTTCATCACTGTACCCGCAGCTAGTTTCCTAATGCCTCGCCACCGAATGGGCTAGAAGAAGGCTGACAAGAGCAAGTACCCAGGCTACGCGATCTGGTGAACCAGAGCCTCTTGCCTCCAGGATGTACACTGTAGAGCGAGGAAGAAGCCGCCATCTTGTGACGAGTCAGTGCATCCCTAAGCACTGCTGGAATTCTGTACCTGCAGAACCAATACCAAAAGACACCTGGTATAACCTTCTGAAACCAGTGTCACTTCTTGCTGCCACGCCCCTGTAACAGGCGTTACCTGCAGTTACACAGCCTACAGGCACACCAGTAGCCGGGAAACTCTCACTTAACACCACTCAGTTTGCTACCATAAATATTGTGCCAGTCAGGACCTATTCCAGGGCAGTCCTTCACCTGGCTTCACCATCCTCAGTCCGAAAGGTTATCGAGCTGCCAGCTTGGACATCAGGGTCCAGAACGTAATAAGGTAATAAACCTCGTTAAGGAGACCCCGTTTCCCTGGTCTGTAGGGGGATACTGGGGTCTGTTCATTTGCATTGTCACCCCCCTATTTCCAAATGTTCAAGTACTGTTGGAATGAATTGTAGTCAAACCAGGCTCTAAAAATACCCGGATCCGACCATGTCTCTATAAATGACCACTGCAATCTCACAAAGCTTATCTTTCTGTGTGCCCGTATCATTAGTGCATTAGTGCAGTCAATCTTTCTTTGCTGGATTTGTAGCCAGGTGCACTGCATTCCTTTTCGATAGCTAAAGTTTGTGCTGGCAAACACTTCCAGTATAAGCCTGTCTCATCTGCATTATATTTTGTTGCAACTGTAAGTTTTCTTTTTCAACAGCTTCGCGAAAGTCTTTACTGAATTCATTGGCGGNGAAACTCTCACTTAACACCACTCAGCTTGCTACCATAAATATTGTGCCAGTCAGGACCTATTCCAGGGCAGTCCTTCACCTGGCTCCACCATCCTCAGTCCGAAAGGTTACCGAGCTGCGAGCTTGGACATCAGGGTTCAGAACGTAATAAGGTAATAAACCTCGTTAAGGAGACCCTGTTTCCCTGGTCTGTAGGGGGATACTGGGGTCTGTTCGCTTTCATTGTCACCCCCTATTTTTCAAGTGTTCAAGTACTGTTGGAATGAATTGTAGTCAAACCAGGCTTTAAAAATACCCAGATCCGTCCATGTGTCTATAAATGACCACAGCAATCTCACAAAGCACAGAAAGATATTCTGTGTGCCTGCATCATTAGCGCATTAGTGCAGTCAATCTTTCTTTGCTGGGTTTGTAGGGATTTGTAGCCAGGTGCACTGCATTCCGTTTCGAAAGCCAAAGTTCGTGCTGGCAAACACTTCCAGTATAACTCTGTCTCATCCGCATTATATTTTGTTGCAACTGTAAGTTTTCTTTTTCAACAGCTTCGCGAAAGTCTTTACTGAATTCATTGGCGGNTGCATTATATTTTGTTGCAACTGTAAGTTTTCTTTTTCAACAGCTTCGCGAAAGTCTTTACTGAATTCATTGGCGGACTTGACATCAGCACTCAACTTTTCCCCTTGTATGGATATTTCTCTAATAGCATGTCGCTTTTTAAAACGTGTTAGCCAGCCTGACGAAGCATTAAACTCACCCTCCATTCCAAGCACCTCAAAAAAATGCTTTGCTTGTTTTGCACACAAATTACCAGACAGTTGAGTGCCCTCTGCACGTTTCTGCCTAAACCTTTCAAGCATTTCTTTGTCCAGTTCTTCATACTATGGCGGTTTCATTGTCTTCCTTTTGGCTAAAGCACTTGTCGAATCCGTGCTATTCGAAAAGTTTTGCTGTTTTGAATATCACAAATAATAGTTTCGCCTACGCCATAATAATTTTCCACAAGTAATTTTATGGAGTTGCCCTCTTCCATTTTATTTATTATTTCAAGTTTTTGTTGAATTGTTAACAACATGCTTTCGCTTCGTTGACACTCTCCGGCCGTATCACACCAGTAGTGGCCCGACCGACAACAGATGTTGTTTACTGCTTCGGGATGTGTCAGGCTCTTTGGCACGCGCCGCACCCTTTGCTGCGTTGTCTGATTGCAGCGTTCTGAAGGTAACACTGCGGCAGCAGTTTGCACGTCGTAATTTTATTACAGTAAATTAATTAAATATTGCAGTTAAATAATGAGGGTTAGTTCAGAGCTCTATACACATTGCTTAGTGTGTTTGTATGACTTTGTATCGCATTTCCAGGCATTTCTGTAGTCTAATTTTTAAACAATCATCGAAAATAATTTTTTTTTGTTCCGTGCAGCGGTTAAACTGCAAAGCGGATAATCAGCTCGCGGATAATCAGGAGTCTACTGTATTTTATAATTACAATGAAGAAGGGATACATAGAGAAAGTATGACTTTGGTTGTTAAGCATTTGAGGTGTAGTAGGATGTATTTTATTATTAACTGTACAAAATATATATGGCTGCAATTTTTCTTTGAATATTATAATTTTGCCATCATGATACACACACTAAACATTTTTAAGGGCTTGAATTCAATTACTGATAAATTACAGTTCTAAGTAATTGGTTGGAAAAAAAATATTTTTGAGATTCATTTATTTATGGATAAATTTGGTATCTCTATTTCATCACAAATATTATATTCTCGTAAATGCTAGTTAGTGGTTTTCATGCTAGTTAGTGGTTTTCTTCAAACTCCATAATTTTTGCCTTGTGCTTTTTTTATTTTCAGTTGTAAGTCACATAGTTATTGAATTTATTTTCTGCATGAGCCCAACCTCAATATGTATTTGTCTACTGTAGCATATTTGTATAAACATGTGGCTATATTGTTTCCATATTGCTGTGCATATGTTATTTTTTATTCTGTTTGCGAGCATCCAATGTTAGGGTAGGGTTTTCTTAAGATTGTCACTGAGAAACCCCTGGATCTCATTTATTACTAGTCATCTGTTAGTGAAAGGTAACCATAAGCCAGCTGGTTTGCGGATTTTGGGTGGCTTCTTTATTTTTAACAGCTTCGAAGGCTATTTCAAAGTCATTGTCATTGACTCCAATAGCTTATATCCTTAATGTATTAAAAAGTAGTGCTAGCAGTGAAATAAGAGACTTTTGGCTGTCCATACTTGCAACAATCATTTTAAAACTGACTTTACATGTAAACGTGCATCAAATTGTGAACGGCACAATTTGACTTAGTGTGGTCATCAGTGCCACATTTTTCGAGCTTCATGCAGTTGTAATACAAGAGGCGCACACCCAGACTGCAACATTGTGTGACAGAGCGTATGGACTGTGGTTGCAGATCGTGCCGTACCTGATCTGCATGAGCACAGATGTGGAGAAGGCCATCAGCCACAGCGCGGACCGTCAGCTGCAGGACATAGAGAAGAAGTACCCTGGCTTCATCCACATGAAGAGCCAGTCTGGCATCCGGCTGTCGTACAAGCTGCAGCGGATTCTGCAGCAGGTAGACGGCCAGGACGGGGTGCGGGGCTTCCGAGCGAAAGATGGGGAGATCCCTGCGGCACTCAATGGCTTCCTCTACTCCATCCTGCGCAGCACCAAGCAGCAGAGGAGGGCGCTTGTCCTCTCCATCCTCAAGCAGTTCGACGACCAGGGGGTGAGCCCACTCAAGCATTACTTGGTTATCATAAATATGTGTATTATGGTTTGGGAATATACTCAAGTGAAAGAAATATAAGTGATCATATAATATCTGAATACTTATTATTTTAGTGATCATCAGGTTCATTTCATGCCAAATCCACACACATTTTACACAAATTCTACTTGACACCCACTCAAATTTCAATGATGGTTTCTAGCTGGTACTTATAAAATACTATACATACAGAATATTTTATTTTTGGGGAAGTGGTTATTTTCAATTACAGTCTACTCATACCGAAAACGCATGTACCTATAAACCGTATTCACAGCTAATTTTCAGTGGTCCCAACAAAATCCCTATATGAATAATGATATAACTACCCGCTTGTATTGTTTATCGAATGTTACGTCGATCAAAGTCTATTTCGGGTCCCGTCACCTAAGAATTCCCTCAATGATCGTTTTTAAGCTGGTTGTTTATGCAAACATCTAGTAACTGGATGCGAAATACATCACGTGCGCCGCAGTTTATCACTGCTCTGCGGCGTGTTGTCAACTTGTCTGTCTTCATAACACGTCTGCGGCGTGGTGCAACATGCAAGTTTGTCTTGCTACCTCCCCTTACATGCCTGACGAGAAGGGAAGTGGTGGATACCTAGCAACCAGCGTGGTGACGTATCGTCCTCTCTTTCTCTCTCTCTCTCTCTCTCTCTCTATCTCTCACACGTTTTCTCTCTCACCCCCCCATACCACTTTCTGTCTCTCTCAGCCATGCATCTTCCTTCCTCCCCTTACATACCTTCAAGAGGGGATGTTCTTGTCTAGAAAAAAAAAATTGTGTCCTCTCTCTCGGCCGTTACTCCTTACACGCCTGGCCATAGTGCAAGTAAAGTGTGCCTCTGGCGATTGTAGAAATTTTATCAGGATTTTCTGTCGCTCAAAATAGTTGCACATGTCATCACTATTATTTGAAAGAAAATTGTTTCGCCTGGAAATGTTACATTTAAACATACATTTTAACGAGGAGTTATTTATTTGTCAAGATGTTTTCTTTTGTGATTAAATATCTGTTTTTCTTTAAAGTTTGGTGTTTATCTGTATCTGGCATAAAATCAACATGATTTTAAAACTAAATTTTAATTTAGCTCAATGGACAGCATCTTCGTGAATAAAATTATATGCCTAGAAGCATATGCTTGACATCCCCTTGTNATTAATTTAGCTCAATGGACAGCATCTTCGTGAATAAAATTATATGCCTAGAAGCATATGCTTGACATCCCCTTGTCGCCAAAAATTGTTTGAACATTGAGTGAAATGTGTTACCAAGCGTAAAGTTCATTTTCAGTAACTTACTGCGGGGAAATCGGAGGATTTATATTAATTTATTTCAATAGAGACACGTCTTCTCAATAAATTTATATCTTGTAAGGGCCTATTCGACACCTTTTGTTGTCTAATAATGCGTAAGCGCCGAGCTCGAGTGCAGCGTTTACTCGCAACAGGTGTAAGTTTACAGGAAAGTCAGAGGACATGGTTTTGAATTATTAATTATTAAAGACTGTGAAGAAATAAATTTTAATCACCTTATTTATTAATTTCTGTCTCAAAATTACAGTTTTTGCAGTGAAATATAATTAATTACTTTAAAAGACAGACATTTGCCACAAGCGCAGTGTCACCAACATGAAGCATGGGGAGGGGTACATTCTTTCACCCCTCCCACCGCTACCTCTTTGCCATCGCGCCTGCCGTGAACACACTGCTCGATCGATAATCTCTCCACATGCTCTCAGCTGCGAGTGCACACGGGACATTCAAAATTTTCCTTGCATTCAGTGTCATACTATTTTCATTTTCAGAGGGTTTGAAAGTTTTAGGTTGGCTTGCATTTGGTGTAAGATTACAATTAATTATATACTGTTTTTTGAGATGATATATTCTTAAAAGGATGGGTTGGTTTGGTTCTTCGGTTCCAATTTATACCGGTTCTTGAGATTTGACTCTGAACCAGTTTTAGGTTAACAACTACTACTCTGTTCTTGTTTCTACACAGCAATAAATCGGAAGCAGGTCGCCCACTCGAGTTGTTGACATTCTTTTAATGACCATGGATTAAAGTCACGCCACAATGTTTTGGCTATTAGTGCCACTGCGAGCTATTTAGTTAAAGTATTTTCCAAACATATCACAATCACCACCTATCAATGTAAAAAAAAGAATAATTTGTTACATATTTACTAATCTTATTATTTAAATTATGTTCAAATAGAAGTGTGAAACAATAACAAGATTTCTTCGGTAGGTTAAATAAAACATTTAATGAATTTACCTGCATTGATTGAATGAAGTTGCAAGCAAAATGCAAGTATTAAAAATGGAACTGATATTTAAATTCTAGAATTGATACCGAAACCGGAACCAATATTTTTTGTTATTNTGCAAGTATTAAAAATGGAACTGATATTTAAATTCTAGAATTGATACCGAAACCGGAACCAATATTTTTTGTTATTCGGCCCATCCCTAATTCTTTATTTAAATGATTTGGGGTGAAATGTTTTTAATGTATTATTTACAGTAATACTAATACAGTAATACTTTTTTTAATACATCCCATTTTTTANGGGTGAAATGTTTTTAATGTATTATTTACAGTAATACTAATACAGTAATACTTTTTTTAATACATCCCATTTTTTATTGTGTTTATTAGGTAAACTTTATTTACAGATAAAGTAGAGCTCTCATTATACTCAAACTAAAGTATAATAAGGTCAGAAATTGTATTTTATTGATGAACCTTTCAGAATCCTCATCATCTACTGAAATTTCGCATGTATGAAAATTTCTTGGCATTCCTCTGAAAAATGGTAGGTAGGAATTCAACTGTAGTTTTTGAAATTGAAAAACAAAAAAAAGTTATGAAGTCAACTGTCAACTCTACTACTCCAGGAATGTCGGCTCTCTTGAAATAACAACCCTATGCTTTTTTGTGTAACCATAAACAATTTAGTTAAAAAAATAAAAAATTTAATTGAAAAGTGCAGAAAAAAAAGTTTGTTGCATTTATTTTGGTTGCTAGCTATTGCAATTCTCTTCGTTGCTACTGTACGACTCAGAAGCCTGGAAAGATCTGAAAATAGACACCACCCTACTAGTTCTTGACTATCTTTCTCTTTCATCAAGGTTGCCAATGTTTACCCACGTGCGCCTCGTACCTATGATAGAGGCAAATAGGGTTGGGGGAATGTAAATTATTCACAATTTTCATATAAGATATTCAAAGTTCAAATGTGAAAAATTTGTGAACTTGTATCTCTGTCACATACAAGCCATACCCAGGTACTAGGCAACCTCCACACAGTGTGGAGAAACTGNTTTGTGAACTTGTATCTCTGTCACATACAAGCCATACCCAGGTACTAGGCAACCTCCACACAGTGTGGAGAAACTGCTGCAGCCATCCATTGCTAAATTTTTCATGAATTGCAAGCATAGGGCAAAACTGTCTGCATTCTTTCTCTTTTTAGGCTGAATTTCCTTTACTGATTGTATGGAAACTTTCAAGTGGTCATGACGACTTAAGTGCANGTCTTTCTCTTTTTAGGCTGAATTTCCTTTACTGATTGTATGGAAACTTTCAAGTGGTCATGACGACTTAAGTGCAGGGAATGGTACATATTAGTGGCTTGTCTGATCTTGAGTGGTTTTAATTTTATTTCACTTCACATGTGTGTATAAAGTATGGTTTGTCACCTTTCTGCTTCTTTTCCATGATCATCCTATCATGAATAATTGCATGATGTCGCACATGTTTGAACAATAGGCAGCTTGCAAAGTAACTAGTGACAGTATTTGCTGTTGCAAGTTCCTGATGCGTAGTTCACTGTAACAGTGCGATTTCCAATAATTTGTAGTTACACAGCTGCATTACATTTCGAAATGCATCGATCGTTTGTCAAGAGGTCGTGTACATCACTGCAGTTAATTTTGTATGAGTTTGTTTTTATTTCTGCTTTCAAATTTATTTTTAACTATGTACGAATACTGTGCCTGATATCAGCATGTAGAGTAATGATAACTACTTATTAAATGTTCTGAATGTGTTTTTGTGCTATTTAAAAGTGAGGACCGTTTCTTTTGCAGAAGATCAGCTTGTCGCAGATGCTGTACCTCGCGGACAACTTGGCCTACTTTCCGTACCAGGTGCAGGATGAGCCGCTATTCATCATACATCACATTGACATCATGATATCTGTGTCGGGAACAAACCTCGTCCAGTCCTTTCGAGAGGTATGTAATTAAAATGTGAATGATATTTGCTTGCTGTAGTGACTGTGAGGCTACCCTACCTTTCCTCGAGGCAGGCCCCTGGTCCCTAGGAATCATGTTCTGCAGGAAGTGCTACAAGTGGAGGTTACAGAGGTGGTGGAATGGTGATGGAGGGACAAAATGGAACTCCTACCCCTCAGTTCTCTTGAGAATATAATATAGATATCATAATACTAATGTTAGCACTCACTATTAGCATGAGAATTACATTCTGGCTTGTGGGATTAAAATCAATGGCCTAAAATGTGGGAGGCTAGCATTTAATCAGTAGAAATTTGGAAAAGTTGTGTTATTTTTGCTGAAATTTTTTTTTTTTTGTGAAAAAGGTTTTTTTCTTTAAAAACTGCAAAAAAAATTTGGGCTTTTATATTTTACATAATTTATCAAGAGTAAAAGAAACCCATTAGTACAGTCAAAACTCAAAATTACAGCCATTCACGATCCCCAGGAAAATGGCAGATACTTGGGAAGGGTCGTTATTTGATTTTGGACCAATTCTGACCCACCCCCACCATCTGTTAAAATGTTATGTTTATGCATGGTTTTAGTGGCAAAATTACATGTCATGTTTTTTAAATAAAGCTAAATGGTTCCAATGAATTAACTCGTAAGATCTGGTATTTTCTATAACTTGCTGCCAAACAAAACACTGGCTGTGAAGGGGGAGAAGTGTCACGGAGGAAAACTCAGCAAAGAACGTGTTACTGCTTTATTGTACTGTAACCAAAGTGGTACTGAGAAATTGTGTCCCCTTGGTGTAGGTAAGTTTCAGAAACCGAGATGTTTTAAGAATGTCTCGAACCTCCCATTTGAATATGAAGCAAATTTCTGAGCTTGGGTGACAACGGAAATATTTCATAAATGGTTAATGAAATTGGAACAACTTATGGCATGCAAAAACAGAAAGATTTTACTTCTTTTAGACAGTTGTACAGCACATTCTGCTGTTGGACTTGAGTTGTCACAAGTAACATTGCTGTATCTTCCTGCAAACACCACAAGTTTTTTGCAACCTCTTGATCAAGGTATCATCTAGAGTGTGAAGAACTACAGAACTCGTCGCACACATTACTTAATTCGTCAGCTGGAACTGAAGAAAGAAAGAAACTTGAGATGGAACATTTTGGATGCCATGCGGAATGTGTCTATGGCTTCGGATGAAGTCACATTGTCTACTATATCCAATTGCTTCAGGAAAGCTTATATTGGTGCAAAAGAAGAACAGGCCAGTGAGGAAGACACTGATGGCAACGTGGAAGAGTGGGACGACCTACAGGAACATCTGCAGTTCCACGACGGTGAAGCAGTGGTCGCCGCTTCCAAAGGGTTATTCCTGATGCCCGCATTGCTTAGCTGAGCCACTCTTATGACTGAGCGTAGTGTTTTGGGTTGCGCGCTTGCGAGCGATGGGTGAGTGGGTACCCTAGTTGGTGTATAAGAAGGTGTAACGTTAAGGGGTCTGACTACTCTAGTAACGTTGGCTGGCCGAATTAAGGTAGACGTCTTCTTCGGCGGTGTTGGCGGTAGCGGAAATACTGCACGAGGTACATGCCAGATGAGGTTCAGGTGGGCGCTTGACGAGCTGGATGCAGACCCTCTCTGGCATACAGCCTCCTCCTCTTTCTTCCAGGTGTAAACCTAGTTGTCAACCGAACCACTACTCTTCAGTACTCTAGTCTGAACTAGCCCCAATTTGGCAGTCTTGCCCCTCCCAGCTTTATGATGAGGCATAACGGGGGTGTGGTATACCTGATAGGTAGATAGTGGGTGGCCAGTAAGAGGTAGAGACATTCTGATGGAGAGTAGGGTGCGGAGGTTAGGCAAGGTTGGAAGCCTGATGTGCTGGTCTTCAGCTTGATGGCTTGGCGAGTGGAACGTCGCTAGCGAGCCCAAGTACCAAACTTGAGGTTACAGCAGCAGGGCTAGGAGCTTCCGCTCCCGGGGCTCCTTGGCGAGTGAAACATCGCTAGTGGTCTCAGGTGTCACGGAGAGTGGGGCTCCTTAAGGGCTGGCCTATCACATCCAAACAGGTGACCCGGCGAGTGAAACGTCGCTAGCTGACCCAGACATATGCCGGAGGGGTGATAGTCCAAGAGACAACTGCTCTAGTGAGGTCTAGTAGGGCGGGCTTCCTAACTGCACTTCGAGACAGTTACCAATATGAGAGAAAAGGATTGATGTTTGGCTTGTTGCTATCCCTAGAGGAGTCTTACTAGGACTGGGGATGAAAATAGGGACCTAGCAGGAGCAAGGTGTGGGAAAATACAGAGTGCTGGAAGAGACAACTCAACCAAGTCAGATGTATGCCTGTAATCTGATTGAGGCCTGAAGGGCCGATCTTAGGTTGCTAACTGGTTAATTACCTAGTCTCGGAAGATGCAGCAGCACGGGGGGAGGGGGTGACCCCAAATCAGGTGGCACTCGTACTTGGGATAGCTGTAGATGAGCTACAAGGTAGCTGGAAGGGCAGCGGCTTTCGCGTGCTGACGGGCAGCGAGGTGGTGTGCTGAGTAGAACTCTCAACTGGACTGCGAAAGGCAGTGGCAACTTGAAAAAGTCTATGGTTGCTCGGGCAGTGTGACGTTCCGTAGAAGACTGGCGCACAACACCCTCAAGCTGAGGACAGTGGGTCCTATTTATACATGGCTCACAGGGCCAGTGTGGGGGTTGTGGGGTGTGGAGAGAGAGATGCGAAGGAAAGAAAAGAGTAGGTAACTGAGAGCAGCTGAGACTTCCCCTCACACGTCGGGCGCTGGAGGGGTAGAGCAGCGACGTGATGTGAAGCGAGTTGCAGCGCAGCAGGCGGCAATGGCTGGGCAAACCACCCTGGTTTGGAAGGCGCCCTGTGGCATGAAAGGCATAACGGCTCTTCTTAGGAGGGAGCCGCGGGTGTGGCGAGGCTAGAAGTTCAGTATTCTCAAAGTGTGTATTTATTGTGATTTTTTTATAGCAGTGAACATATGATATTCTATGCAAAATTATAATATTTATCAGTCAATTCTGAGACATCTGAAATTTTTTGTTTGAATATACGCGTGTGTATGCGCGCACACTTTTTTTTTTTTTTTCTAGTACAAGCGCTGTTATTGCATAACCTCGTTATTACAAAGTGCCAAAGTGATGGTCCATTCAGGTTTGTACTAAAGAGGTTTTACTGTATTTAAATGTTAACTTATTATTACATGCCCATTACCCAGTCCTTGGCTAGCTTTATACACACTCAACATAAGGATGATGAAAGGTAGATTTGCATGGCATACTTTGCTGTTGCTCTGAACAAGCCTTGTCCCAACATTGCCAAGGTGACTGATAAGGGGAAGGCAGCTGGCTTGCCCTCCCTCTGGTGACAAAAACAGCTGCGCACGCATCTGGCCACAATCAATACTACATTCTGCCTCACCAGTCGCCATGTAGTGGCAGATCTAGAGACCTATTAAGGAGTGGGCTACTTCAGTGGTTGGGTACAATGCATTACATTCAAACCACGTGCTTTACCAGTGAGATTGCACTGGTAAGAACATACTGTACTCTCATTTTCGAATATTAAAGTAGAAACAGTGTACAAACAATTTTGGAAGTACAGTTTTTTTAAGACAGTGTAAAGTAAAACTGCTCTATACAAACAATGAAAATAAAAAGACATAGATATGCAGTTACGATTTTTCACCTCAGAAACTAAACACAACTTCTGGATTTCTTATTACTTCCGCTGACAAATTTTTGCTTCAAAACATGTTTTTTCACTTTTGACATGTTTTAATAATTTCTTTTTCTCTTGAATTTTTAGGTTATCAAAACATGGCCATATACAGTGGACTCCCATTGTTCTGAATATGCATGTACTGATAAACCGTATCCACAGTTAATTTTCAGTGGTCCCGGGAGCTAACCGCTTGTATCGTTTATCGAATGTTACATGGATCAAAATTTATTTCGTTCCCGTCACCTAACATTTCCCGCAATGATAGTTTTTAAGCTAGTTGTTAATGCAAACATATGGTAACTGGATGTGAAATACGTCGCGCACCCTGCAGTTTATTACTGCTATGTGGCGTGCTGCGAGTCTGGTTTGCTAACTCCCCTTACACGCCTCACGAGAGGGGAAGTGTATACCTAGTAACCAGCGTGGCAACCTAGCATCCCCTCTCTTTTACCCCTCTTTCTGTCTCTTTCAGCCGTGCACCTTTCTTCCTCCCCCTTACATGCCTTCTAAAGGGGAAGCCGTTGTCTAGCAAAAGAACAAGCGCATCCTCTCTCTCTGCTGCTACCACTTACACGTCTGGTCACTGTGCAAGTAAAGTGCGCCTGGTGATCGTAGAAATTTTATCAAGATTTACCGTTGCTCAAAATGGTTGCACCCATAATCACTTGTATGTCAAAGCAAATGGTTTCGCCTGAAAATGTTACGCAATATATTTTAACGAGGAATTATTATTTGCAAAGATATTTTCTTTTGTGATTAAAGGTAGTTTTTTTTTTTTTTTCGTAAAGTTTGCGTTTCATTGTATTTGGCGTAAAATCAACATGATTTTAAAACATAATATTAATTTAGCTCAGTGGACAGCATCTTCATGAATAAAATGATATGCCTAGAAGCATATACTTGACCTATCCTTGTCGCCAAAAATTGTTTGAACATCGAGCAACTTCTATTACCAAGCGTAAAGTTCTCTTTCAGTAACTTCCTGCGGGGAAATTGGATGATTTATATTAATTTATTGCAATAGACACGCGTCTTTTGAATAAACTTATTTCCTGTAAGAGCCTATTCGACACCTTTAACGTCTAATAATGGATAAGCTCTCAGCCCGAGTGCAACGCAACTTGCAACTAGTGTAAGTGTACGAGAAAATCAGAGGACGTGGTTTTGAATGTTTAATTATTAATGACAGTGAAGAAATAAATTTGACTTGCCTTATTTATCCACTTCTGTCTCAAAATTGCAAGTTTTTGTGAACATTGAAAGTTTCTGTGATGGGCATTAATTTTGAATCGTCCTGTTCATAAACAAATATTTTTATACCAACCCAAATGTGTAGCAAAGCACCCAAGCACGAATCATCTATTAGTATATATTTGGTTTTTTGAAAGAAGTACATTTAAGATTACATATTTTGCAAGTAATAGTAATCCTGTTTATTGCAGAACCAAAACAATCCTCCATTTTTGTTTCAAGACTATCACTTGATTGTCAACAGCAACCAAACATTTAAACAACCTTGCGCATGCTTTCTGTGTTCACAAATAAGTGTTTTTATAAATAGAAACTAAATTTTTTTTTGTCTTTGTTTGAACTCACGTGGCTTGTAGTATTACTTTTTAGACTCTGTAAAGTGAAATACATAAGTTAAAAAGTGGTTTTAATTGTGCTGCATTTCTCCAGTACCATTGTTTGAGCATACTAGTAACTTATATTCAACTTAAATATAAGCAAAAAGCTTTTACATACATCTACAGCCCATCAGTGAATCTACATTACAGAATCAGCACATATGCGATTCGCACATCGGCATAATTTTGTGAATCAGCGCAGCTGTAAGTATTTTAATAACAATCCTATTATTTTCCTCAAGAAGCTACTGAAAATGGACTTTGTATCCGGCAAAACTTGGCGCTGCTTAATGTTTCTCAATATTTATGGCGACATGGGTAGGTCAGGGCTTTTGGTGTATCTTTTTATTCAGAAGATGTTTTTCTTCTGAATTAAATTCTGTAGTTTTATGCATGGATAATCAAGTTTGAGTTTGAAGGGATACTAATTTCACCTAAATATGAATAAATATTCTATAAATAACTTTGGCTTTGCCATTTTTTCTAAATTGGTGTTGGTTCCATTGAAAATAATTATTATAATTTTTATAATTATTAAAAATAATAATATTTAAAAAAATGTGTATTATTTTATGGTATTATTATTTTTTTATTATTGTCTGTATCACTTTGAAATATTAAAAAATTAAGATTGTTACACAGAAAATATTGGGTATAGGGTATTGAATTGGAGAATTCCGAAATATCGAAATCTGTATCAGGTTTATACATCACTAATTTAATCAGTGTTTTTAGATTTGGGGCATAAGTCTACTGAAATTATAGGTTTTGGTACTTGTATAAAATTCTTAATAATTGGTAGTAAAAAGTATTCTTTTCTATATAGTTGTAAATGTTTGAACGTAAGCACTCCACTCGCAACCTCTAGCTTGATGATCAAAGAATTCAATCCCAAATTTGAGAATTGGAGCTGGAATGTAAATCTACATATTTTAGGAATTGACTCAACAACAGTAACAGCATCGTAACTATAGCTAAGCTGATACCATTACCTGATATTAAATATTACAGTATACTAAGGTATTGTATGTTTATTTAAATCATCAAATACTTCATTTTGTGATGCTTACGTAACACAAATATTTATCAGTTTCCCAAAATAATTTAAGTTGTAATGATGCAATATGCTTAATTTTTCGGGACACGAGTGTAAATTCTTTCGTGTGTATTTAGCTTTGGAAAGCCTTGTAATATTTTATCAAGTTTCAAGTAAAGCCGCGGTGGCTAGTTTCCCGTGTTTGTTGGTCGAGCAGACGTGTGCGGACATCTGCTGTTTACGTCCGTTTACCGTCTAGTTTCGAAAGGTTTTCGAAAGTTGTTGTTTTGGTTATGTGGCTGCGACGTGACGCAGTTGCGAGTACAACAACATGTTGTGAGCGCGAGACACAGCGTAGTTTGGATGACGCTACTGGCATCGCCGGAGGCCTTGCGCTTATCTTAGGAAAAGGGGGGATAGGCCTGCCTAATATATACTGGTGGTGCCTATCGCCTAAGAAAGAAAGTCACCAACCGTCGAAGAAGGCGCATCGGGCGTGAGAAGACGCGTTAGGCGTGAAGAATTTCACCCACACCGGCAAGCACCCGTGACCGTAAGATCTTTTGTTCGCATTTCTTTTTCAATTTAACGTCACTTAAATTCTATCAACTTATTTCCGCCGGTGTGGGGGGTCGTTAGGGTGCCAGGAGGGAACAAACATCCCTCCTGCCTTCGGAACTTAAGTCTTGCGATGCAAGTTAAGACATTAACAAACTGTAAACTACTGTGGCGCTGTTTTCTGCACTGGGATAACTAATTGTGAAAGTTCGTACTCTGCAAACTGGAAAGTCGTCTGTGCAGCACTGTGAAACTTCAATGATAAATAAAGTATAAAGCAAACTAATCTGGAATTTCTTCTTTTTACTTAATCGGTGTCACCTGGAACTGAGTCTCGTATTCTACCTATGAGCAAGCTGTGGCAACAAGTAATACTTCCGCAACGTCACAATATGGCGCCTACCTGTGAGGCGGTAATATTATAAAGACGGAACTTTACAATATGGCGCCCAACGTGGGGCTCGGATGAACCACGCTTGAAGACCACGTGACCACATTTCAAGATGATGACCGCGTGACACGTGGAATCATCCATCAACAGCAAACGGTAAGAAATCTTCAAATCATCAAGGAAGCCATCATTTCAAGAGTATTACAGGTTAGGTTATGAAAACGTACATTCACCACAAATTTTTGTTGGTTTTTTTTTTCCGTGTGCAAAGTGTGTTAATTTCGCGACTGTTTTTTGTTGTTTGTTTTTTAANGTTTTTTTTTTCCGTGTGCAAAGTGTGTTAATTTCGCGACTGTTTTTTGTTGTTTGTTTTTTAATTGTTTACCACGCCATCTGTTAGGTTATCTAGATCTCTGTTAGTTATCTAGGTTAAGATCATGTCACATAGTTTGATAAGAGATCGTANTTATCTAGATCTCTGTTAGTTATCTAGGTTAAGATCATGTCACATAGTTTGATAAGAGATCGTAGCAAGTCGGATATGGAATTATATATAGAATCTGTAAACAACCAATCGGAAATAGAAATGGCGCATTATTCAGACAGCGAAGTAGACCTACACAAAGAAATGGCAGATAGCGACGTAATAAGAGAGGAAATAGATACGGGAGATAGACAAACGGAAATGTATAAGAAGGACAACAGGAACGTCCTCATATTGGTTTTCTCACTCCTTTTTAAACTTGACTTATTAAGAAATTTAGACAAGTGGGGGGTTGAATCCCTGAAGATATTAGGAAAGGATTCGAGTAAAAATAATATAAAAAACAATGACGTTAAATATGAAAGTGTTATTTGCAGTGACAAAGAGAGGAGAGAGTTAATTGTTGAAGATAGTAAGACAGAGATAATAAATGAGGAGGATAGAAGTGCAGATAATTTAGTGGAAAGTGAACCTAATGGTTGTGAGGTTAGAAAGTTGAAGGTAAAGGTTATAAAGGAAAAGAGAAAGAAGGTTAGGGGGGTTAGGCTCAAGGGTTATGGTGAAGTTAAGCTGCGAGATGAATCAGATAGTGAAGTGCAGCAGGCAAGAGTTGCTAAGGGTAGGAGTGCAAGAGTTGCTAGGAGTAAAAAGTATCGTCGATTGAACCATTATGCAGTTTGTAGGCAACGTTTTGGAAGGAAGAAGCAAAGAGTAAAACGAAGGGTCAGTAAAGTAGTCGGGGAAAAGAGAAGGAATAAAAGGGTAAAGACAGTAAAGAAGAGGAAGAAGAAAAAGAGGGGTAGATTTAGGTCAGTAGGGAAGAGGAAGAAAGTGCTAAAGTACAGTATGAGAAAGGTAGTGAGGAAAAAGGGAAGGAAATTAAGACA
>NQII01003606.1:290812-305472 GCA_002778355.1 Clitarchus hookeri | reverse complement strand
TGAAGAATTTCACCCACACCGGCAAGCACCCGTGACCGTAAGACCTTTTGTTCGCATTTCTTTTTCAATTTAACGTCACTTAAATTCTATCAACTTATTTCCGCCAGTGTGGGGGGTCGTTAGGGTGCCAGGAGGGAACAAACATCCCTCCTGCCTTCGGAACTTAAGTCTTGCGATGCAAGTTAAGACATTAACAAACTGTAAACTACTGTGGCGCTATTTTCTGCACTGGGATAACTAATTGTGAAAGTTCGTACTCTGCAAACTGGAAAGTCGTCTGTGCAGCACTGTGAAACTTCAATGATAAATAAAGTATAAAGCAAACTAATCTGGAATTTCTTCTTTTTACTTAATCGGTGTCACCTGGAACTGAGTCTCGTATTCTACCTATGAGCAAGCTGTGGCAACAAGTAATACTTCCGCAACGTCACAATATGGCGCCTACCTGTGAGGCGGTAATATTATAAAGACGGAACTTTACAAAGTGCTAGTAGAAGTAATTGAAGTCCATTTTTTCTGTATCGTCTCAGGACTCATCATAACTATTGACATGAATAGACAAAATTATAACTGGGTATATTTTATGACTGACTGCATTCTGAAATATGTAATTAATGAAGATGAATGGTGTATTGTTTCTTATTCAAAATTTTGTGACAGTATGATTAGTATTTTATGTGTGAACTCTCTGCTTTCTCGGTTTGTTGTGTCCGTGACACAAATAGAATAGAAATACTTTATAATTTGAAATGTTGCCGCATCTGCTATGTTTGTCACGTTTGCCATGTTTGTCGCATCCATGGCAAAATTATCCTGCTTCTGATTGGCTGGCTGACAATCTATTGCATCGTGCCTGATGCACTGTTGTGAATCCAGCATTAGGAGAGTCAGATCATCAGTTGAGTGCGTTCTATTAAAGGGAGTGGGGATTGCGCAGGGGCTGATCCCGAACGGGCCGCAGAACCCCCAGCAGGTGGGGCAGGGGGACGTGATACCAGGGGAGCCACCCCCTCGTTACCTAGAGGAGGAGGATGAGGATGAAGATGTGGATGCGCTGCTGACGAGGGTCCCGGAGGACACGAGCATCCTGCAGGACTGCATCACGGCCTCACAGGGTTGCTTGCTGCTGCTTGTGCTCAAGGACCACCTCAAGGAGCTGTACGGCATCAGTGACGCGTGAGTACCTCCTGATGCCCCCCACCCCACCTCCCTACCCTATTTCTCACCCACCTTTAAGGGGCTGTTGTGATGCAGCAGCTAGAGGGCTCACCTCCCACTAAGGCAAACTGAGTTTGATTCTCAGCAGGGTCACTCCCTGATTTTAGCACGTGGGAATAGTGCCAGACCATGCCATGCTGGTTAGCTGGATTTTTGGAGCTCTTCTGTTACCTTCACTCTTGGATTTCGATATTGCTCCATATTCACCTTGCTTCACCCTCATTGGCTCTCAAGACTTCATTATGAGCCACCCAAAACTCTCCACTCCCCCAATCACCTTAAACTTTGACATCACGACTGTGGTTGCCAAATAAGGGAAAAACTGGTAATGGAGATTTACTCATATTTCCCTTTTTTCTTGAGGAGGACCAAGACACAGAAAATGGCGTGGATTCCTTGATACCCCCAATTCTAAACGAATCGTGGGATCGAGAATTGATGTATTAGGAATCGAAGCATTGAAAACCAATTACTGCAAATTTTACTTTAGATTTTTGTTACCTTTAGACTGTTTAAAACAGCTTTGCGTGCGTAAGTGATTGATGCTGTGTTCTTGATTGACAATTATAGGTAATGTTAATAGTTCTGAATTATTAAACAATGTGAGTCTGAAATTGCCACAGTATCGTCATTCTTTGTTTATAACAACTCATAAGACCTTTGATCTAATCAAATGATGTGTAGATAATGTAAATAAGTGTTTAGTTAATATAGATCCTGTTGTTAGTACCATAGTTTTAATCAATCATATTCTACCAAAAACTGATAAGACATAAGTCAATAATATCACATTAACTGTATTAAGTTGTACCTCAACCAAGACCTACAGTCGTTCAGAGGCACTAAAATATGACAAAATGAAATTAAATCATTATTATTATTATTGGTAGTGATGGTAAATTTTTACAGTGTGCGCCACAGAATACTACTCTTCCTTCGCCACAAATTGTAAAAGCTTTGTTTACCTTTGAAGAATGCGGGCTTGTCAAATGGGTACATGTTGGCAGTTTTCTTTGTGTTCGTGTTAAATGTGAAATGCAAGGTTGTAAAAACATAATATACTGTTTCTTTGCATGTGACTTGTTAAGTCATCAAATTTTTTTTACATAGACTTTATCATCCTCTTTGACAGGAAAATCACGCAGTACTCTCCGTCTGAGTCAGCCAAGGTGTACGAAAAAGCAGTGACCAGAAGAAGTAATTCTCATTTTGATCCGAAGGCTACCATCCAGAAACTGAAGCAGGGTTCTCCTCCGAGCATTCTGGATGATTCGCACCGGAAGGCTCTTGTGGAGCAATACTTTGATGTATGTATGGAATTGTTTTTATTTTATAATAGTTTAATGGCATGTCTAAGTAGAAGTGATTTGATGTCATTTTAAAAGTGATAAAGTTTTTGTTTCATCAATTTTGTAATAGTTCACTACATTTAGGACCCAATTTTGTACTTCATTTATCGAAGGCAACGATTTTACAATGCCATTCTCAGGAACCTTAAAAAAAAATTGCACATATTGACGAAAAACAAAAAATCCCCGCAGAAAAGTAAGAAATGGCAATGTAAATTTATTAAAAATACATTTGCTAGTCCACAGCGATACAAATATATGCATTACGGTGTCACTACTTATAATTGGTTTGCTGCAATATGAAAAACAAAGAAAAACTGCAAAAATCCATTAAAAAAGAATGTGGTAGTGGTGGTTTCAAGTGAGGCATTGCCCGACACCTGCAGGTCGGCCTGCCCTGCCCACAACACATGACATCACAAAGGGAAGCATATTTGTACACCCACCATCTCCCCTCAACACTCAAACCCCCACTCAATAACATAAGTTACACACCCTACCTTTCCCCCTTCAGCCCATATTCTCGTGATTGTTTCACCATGTGTGCATGGTGGTTGGTTTTCACATAAATTTTGTGGTATTGCTGTATGAAATTAGATTTCAGCCTCTCTGTTTGGTTTTAGAGTTTGGATTTCATTTGTAATTGACTGAATTTATTTTTGATGACCTACTTAGGCTGTGTTTAATGGATTACAATTTTACTTTAGATTTTTTAAATTTCTGTCTTATCTACGACCGGTACACGCATGATACGTGTGTGGTTCCCCTCGTGTGTTTACAATTTACTAAAGAGAAAATACAGTCTACATGCTTGTAAAATCCCTTTCCTCCCCTCGACTTGTTTGTATGTGCATATCTTCAATGCGGAGGTGTCTAAGTGGGTCAGAATTAAAGCTAATATTTGGGAAGGCCAAGCGGAATTTTCTACTGGAGAGGAAGTTGTTATGCCACGCTGTGTTTAATTTTCTTTTTGATAACAGTGTTTTACATCAAATACAGTAGGTCATAAACTCATGTACCGTACTTTTTGAAGCTGATAAAATGTGTTAATCAGTGTCAAATATTAGCATCTGAAACACTCTTGCATATAAACATAATATCACTCTTTATTAGAACTTCTACACTAGTAAGGCAGGATTTACAACAACCCGTCGCATCTGTCCATCATCCGTCCGTAGGTCACGTGACCAACAGCCAATCAGAGGTGGCCATTAATTCTGTCCGTCCGTCAAAACTTTGGCAAGCTTTATCTTTTGACGGACAAACGGATGAAATTACAGCCTTCTAAACCTGCTTGTTTTGTTACTCGTTCAACTCAAGTGCTTTACAAGGCTGTGTAGTATGTGCAGTGTTTTGTTGTGGCTGTCTTTTGTTTTCATATATGTTTATGTAATTGTAAAAAGAAATTAAGTTACATTTTTTTTGAAGATTAATTGATAATTACATTTTGAAACACGAGCTCCTTTTGTTCAATAGTAAAAGTAATAAAATCATCCTTTATATACTATTAAAAAAAAAATTTACATCAATTATTTTCCTTTACGTACGTGTACGTGCGTTTTGGGTACTTAAAAACTCAATACCGCCAAAAATTTGAACTTTTTATGAAGAATTTTTTTCTTATTTGTAAACATTTTTGTTTTTTTATTAGTTTACAGCAATGAACTTACGACAGACGTACGAAATTTGGTTGTAAATTGCTTGGCTGGGAGACTGACGAATGTATGACGGATGGACGGGCTATTGTAAATCCTGCTTATTCTTTTTTTACACTATTTGTTTTATGACACAAATCTTATCATTAGTGGCTATGTTTTATTAGATCTCACTTACAATTTTCATTTATGTACAGTATTCCCATGATGTACATTATATTTACTAAAATTTATCTTAAAATGGTTATTCCCCTGTCTTTCTATCTTAAAACATCGCGAGCTGGTACTTGGACGGGCCTGGTGGATGGTCTCTTGTGCAAGTCTCCCTCTCCTACCTCCTTGCCTCATGTGCCCTGACAAACTCCGCAATGCTTTCTTTGATCGAGATGGTGGAGTATGTTGCCGGCTGTCCCGGATTCAAAGTGTTGCCTCTAATAACACCTTGTGCACCTCATAGTGCCGTTCAGGGACAGCCAAAATTCTTCTCTCAGGATTCGTTGTCGGGTCGTTCACTTGAAACAGTTCTGGGTGCTGGGGACACTCCGCTGAGGGTTGCCTTTCCCCCAGCTGGGTTTGCGCCTGTCAACATCGCTAGGCTTCCTGATCATGTTACCTTGCTCGGTCGTGGTGAACAGGGTCCGGGGTTGGTGCCTCTTGCTGCCTGGTGTTAGAACCGGGTGGGCTGAGGCCCAAAGAAGTCTTATCAGATCCTGGTATGCCCTGGTGAGGTTCCCTGGGTTAGCAAGGTCACTCTCGGTAGTCAGGGTAAGCTCTGGGCAATCTGGTTGAGGCGTCATCGCAGGCATTCGGCCTTAGGACGTCTGACACACCACTGGCTCCGGTCATGTCCCCCAGGCATGCAGATAGAGGAGAGGGGGTAGGAATCCTTGACGCATGAGCCATGTATACCCAACAGAGGAGAAAACCACAGACCAACAGCCGTCTGTAAGGCCCAAGTGGTTACCCCTAAGTGTTAAGGAATATCGAAAGAGTCCATTCGAGATTTACTGGTATGGAACTGTCCCTAGTATTGGCACTGGCCGCCCCGACTAGCAATCAGGCCGTGTCAATCACTAAAGCATAGGTTCCCACGTGAGTGAGCTGTGTATACCCATCAGAGGGGAACACCATAGGTTGGCATCCACCTGTAAGGATAATCCCGAGATTCCCTTAGCCACAGTAAATTTTGTTTGGCTGTGGCCCAGGACTTCTCGGTTCTTTCTACTAAAGAACAAAGTCGGAGTATTGTTAGGCGTCTCTTTATTCACCGCCTGCACGCCGCCACCAACCAACTCCCTAATGGCAAGTCACCAACAGACTTACAAAACTCCTAAAACTAGCATGGGGTTCCTATGCCTTCAAACAGTGAGCCAACGCTCTTCCAACTTCCCTCACTCAATACAATAATAAAGCTTTCACTATCTGGTTGCTCAAACAAAACAGTCACTGGCAATTTTTTTTTCCTGGCGAGCCCCCAAATCCCACTACGCCATTGTGAACTCCTTCACAGTTCTGTAAGCCTTCCGGCATGTATGTTAGTAGCTAGGACGGTTGGAGAATGAAATGCGTCTCGGGGCAAGCCGTTTACGCCTCAGGTCGTGTATATTATGTTGAAAGGGTCGTATGCATCACTGCTATAGCATGCTGTCTGATGCTATGGCTGCAATTAAAGAAGGGTCTAAATGGCCGGGCACAGCAAACCAGGCAAAGCAGAGCGGGCCTGGGAAAATATCTGCGACAGTTGCAGAGGATAAATGTAATTTCCTTTGACTGGATTGGGACTGGATAAAGTAGGGTAAGTTGTTAGTTACCGAAGATAGACTTTTGTGGGTTCAGTCCGGGGCGGCACGCCATGCGCTGCTTGGGCTGTGACTGATGGGTTTCCAACCCCGCACTCAATCGATATGCGCGCTGCGACTAATCGAAAGCACACCACCTTTGACTATTGATCTTCCCACGTCTGGAAGTAGACTAATCGTGCACTGCACGTCTGCCACAGCTGCCGAGCGGCAGGGCGTTGTTTACAAATAAATCAGGCGCTGCCTGGACCACAACAAAATGAATATCATATAGGAGTTGATTTTTCACCAATAAATTTATTAAAATGAGTAGTGTATGATCATAACGTTGTTCAAGTGACAAACAAATTTGGCAGTAAAATGAAATCAAAGTGTTTATCCAGTAGTTTTATAAAGCTGAAATACTTTTTTACATCTATGAAATTCTATACATTCTGAGTTTAAGTTTTTCTTCTTCTCTCTCATAGGGCTTACACAGTATGATGTGTGCCATCCTCGTTCACTTTGCTGCATATTGTAACACCTTGTCATCAGTCCCATTTAAAGTGTTAAATAAAAGGATTCTTTGTTGAAAACAGATACATCAAATGGGTTTTTCGGTACTCCTATGCAGCAATGGCAGACATTAAGGAATTTTCACTCAGGAAATACTGTTTCCGGAATCAAATTTTTTAATGTACAGCAAATGTTTGAATCATTCAGCATTAGGTGTTTCAAAGGCATGAATAGCAGAGGGAAATAAGCGATCTTGTACCACTAGCTGAGACAGAGTAGTACATGATCCAATAATTAGGCCATTTAGGCACTGTCAGCATTCATTGGGTGTAAAATTGATTGGGGTCGGGAGCAGATGTGGTTTTATTAGTTATTGTAAACAAATTTTTGCATGTTGCTGGTAGGAAAATTTTGTCAATGCAGTGTGCAGTTCAAAAAAATTTTAATTTGTTACTATTTCAAAAAACAGTTTGTGTAATAAACTTGAATTAACTTGTATATTATCCATAAATAAAGTTATTTGACCCTTTTGATAAGTTTTCTTGTTTAACAAAAATAAATTTTACAATTCTTGCAGAAATATCGTAAGTTTTTAGTATTTTCAAAGGACATGATGGAAACTTTGGACAAGCGTAACAAGTGTACATGCTTAATTGCTTGTTTGAATTTGTCAGTTCAAGCAGTTGATGCTGAAGTTTGACCCCGATGATGCGGACGACGATGAGCCGCCACCGAAGCCAGCCTCGGCAAAGAAGAGTGGGGAGGAGCCGAGCGCTGCGGAGGAGACGGACAAGCCGTCTCACCCTCAGGTCGTCGCCCCGCTGACTCTCCACCTGACACCCCAGCAGCAGCAGCCGCTACTGCATCCGCATCCACCGTCGCTGCGACACGTGTCCTCCCACACCAGTCATAAGGTTATAACTAATTTCACCTTCTTGTAGACTGTTTGTGATTAATTGAGCACTTTGGAAATTAATCCTTGGAAAATGTTGCTGCTCCTATCTGCATATATTTTAATGGGTAACTGACTGGTATGTGCTCAGTAAATTTGGCAATAATGGAGGGAAAGTAGTCCCACGTCTTAACGTTGAATTAAAAATTGGTATTTTGTGAATTCTGAAATGATTTCTTTTGCTTTCTGTTTTTTTAATGCTTATATACATTTGAGTTAAGGTTTCAAGTTGGCCATTAGGCTACCAAAAATATATAAAAGAACAGGAATTCAAGTTCTCACAGTATAGTACTTGTCGACAGGCGCACACAAAAAAGATGATGACACATTTTTTACGCTGTTGTGCAATCGCGATGATTCACTGGCTGGGCCAGCTTCATCAGACTGCGAGTTGTGGGACACTGCGATATGGTGGAAGGGTGCTGTTGGTAGTAAACCTAGCGGCCAGGTGGCAAACTAGGATGCGGCGGAAAATTGAAAATTTGCTGATATAGCTGATGAGTATGGTTTGGAGCTGTGATTATCTCACTTTGAGGGCTTGGGGCTGCCTGGATTTTGTTATAAATTAATGAGTTTATTCCCAACTTAAAAGTGTAACAATGAGCAAATTTGTAAAACAATATATAAAAGGATGGAAATTCAAGTACTCAGAGTCAAGTACTTGTCGACAGGCGCACACACACACATTTTACACTCCCCATTGACAAGTACTATACGCTGAGTACTGGAATTTTTGTCCTTTTATATATTTTTGGTAGCCTAGTTGCCTACTTGTAACCGTAACTCAAATTTGTAAAACATTTACTTTTTCAATAATTTCACAGTTCCATTTGACTGACACATGTATAAAATGATCATGTTTATGCAATGTTAATTTTACATGTGGTGTAAGAATACAGAATGTGCATACAAGTCCATTCTAAGCAGGGCTTTCAAAACTGCTCAGTTTATCATGAATAGCGTATAGTTGTTTATCATCTATGTAATTCTGGTGGAAGTTTTGTTCAGTTTTTGTTTACTGTCTTGCTACGGTCCTCTGGTGTTATCACGTCATTATAGCCATGCTGCAAAAAAGCTAAATTCATGTTGCTTATATAAATTCAGCTCAAAGTCAGTATCATTGTGTTTATCAACCACTACATTTGGATGGTTGTAGGGCTGAGTCGATACCGGTACCGATATATTGAAACCGGCCNTAATGAATAGCGTATAGTTGTTTATCATCTATGTAATTCTGGTGGAAGTTTTGTTCAGTTTTTGTTTACTGTCTTGCTACGGTCCTCTGGTGTTATCACGTCATTATAGCCATGCTGCAAAAAAGCTAAATTCATGTTGCTAATATAAATTCAGCTCAAATTCAGTATAATTGTGTTTATCAACCACTACATTTGGATGGTTGTAGGGCTGAGTCGATACCGGTACCGATATATTGAAACCGGCCAATATCATAATTATCGGAATTGTTCGCAATTCATGTTTAAATCGCCAATATTATAACCAATATTTTGCCCTAAGAATCTAAGGTGATGCGGTTTTCATCTTGCCATAATTGGAGTGGATTAGCACACTGTTTGGTTTTATTAAAGCAAGCTGCCAGATGCAACTGGTTTAACTGTGAAGGGCAGGGCTTTAACACGGTACGTTACGAAACATGCATCCAGACCTTCCGTCACGCCTGTCTAGGCTGGCCAGTTGAGAGAATTACGCGACCGGGGCTAGTTTACCACTGCGAAGTGTGTCGCTGGGCACAGGAATTACAGACCTAGCAACACAGGACACCACGCTCCCAGTACTGCTAGACAAGCAAACGAACCGCAGCTGCCAGGCCAGAGTTCGCCAGCCGTCCACAAGAAGACCCTGTTGTTTTCACCGAGGAATGCGAGAATGAATTTAAAGCCAGTGGCATTCCAACCAAGCAATAGGTGACCCGCATCCACAAGCAACTGTCGGGAAAAGCACTTGAATGGTGGAATCGCTATGGGGAGTTCATCACTGAGTGGGAACAGCTGTGCAGCAGACTCACAACCTATTTTTCAGAGGAAGAGGTGCTCGCCCTGTTGACCTCCGAATTCCACAGCACATACCAAACAGCCGAAGATGAGGCTGAAATATTCATAAGCCAGTCGAAGATGAGGCCGAAATATTCATAAGCCAGTCGAAGATGAGGCCGAAATATTCATAAGCCGTAAAACTCGAATGTACCGATGACAGCCTGAAGGCAGTGAGGAAGGATGCGTCCGCACCATAGCTAGGGTGTTACTTCCTAACCTAAAGAACTTCCTTCAAGTTCCCCACCCACAAACGATTGAAGAGCTTGTGGAATGAGCCTGAGAGACCTAGAGAAACCTTAAGGCCTTTTGACAAAATCCGAAATAGAAGCCGAAACGGAGGCAAGCACTGCATCCAGGAGCAGTTCCCCGAATCTCAAGTCGCCCTCCAGACGTTGTCCGAAGAACTCTGCCCGTCCATCGCCCCTCATATCCCAGTGAAGCTGAACTGTTGAACTGCCACAGCGATGCTGGATACAACAGCCACGGGCAATTCTATATGGAGCAGCCTACTCACAGACAACCAGCAGGCCATCATTAGACAAAGTGGGAAGAGAGTATACATGGCCCAACCAGACCGCATACTAAAGGTGGAAGAGGTGATCAAACTCGACTTTTGAATATGCAACCGGACCCACCGGGCCGAGTTTTTAGTGGGGCCCCCACATCAGCGAGGATATAATCCTCTGCTAACCTCGCTGAAGCAGCAGCAAGGGGTAAACTGTGGGCATAACCACATCCAGCTTGGGTGTCAAGACCCGATAACAATTAGCTGGGACCATAAACAAGTCCGCACCACACTTTCCCCTGCCCCAGTTAAGAGGAAAGAAGAATCTATCCGCCTCCAACAACTGCAGGTAGGGGAACCCCAGCCAATCCCAAATCGGCCAAGAAACCGTAGGAGACCTAGAAAGAAGAAGCATGGGAAAGCACATCTACATGGACCTAGCCATCAACAAGGGAAAACAACAGCTCCAAAACATACGTCCCCAGCCGCCTACCTACTTCGCCGAGGGGAGTAATGTCCATCCGGACTCTACCCTCCACACCTTCAAGATACCAGCCACACAGATTACCATGGGGGAGTTCCCAAGTCAACTGGTATCGACTCTGGTGGCGATCACTCGTGGACCGCAAGCTTCGGCTGATGCCGATATGCTCGTGCTCCACCAAAGAAGCAAATGAGCCCAGCAGTGCCGGACAGCAGTGCCAATCAGTCTCATCTCGACAGGGCAGAGCTGCCCAACCCAGCAGGCGATGTCCAGTCCTTGCCTCCGCAGCCGAAGAAACAGATGAGCCCAGAAGTGATGCAGTTGCCGGATGGCAGTGCGATCCGTCCCATCCAGAGGTGCCCAACCCAGCAGGCGAAGCCCAGGGCGATGTCCAGCCCTTGCCTCTGCCGGCCGCAACAGCCAAAGAAACAGATGATCCCAGCCGAGTCCGCTCGACCAGGATGAAGCCGCCATGTCACTGGGCCTTCCAAGCACCACTACCAGACGCCAGCACCCGCCACCGCCGCCCGAAGTCCAGCAGCCCCTGGACCAGCCACCGCCATCTGCCCTTATACTGGGTCCACAAAGTCGTCTGCTGCCGCCTGCCAGCGGTCAGCTACATCTCCAGTCTACAGGTAGTAAGCCAGCATCTACTGCAACCCACGTCGCCTTAGACGCCTACATAGCCTGCCGCTGCCCAACCAGGCCGACTCTGTATACCGGCTCCCTCCGAGCTAAAGCATACCCACAATTACCAGCCCATAAGGCCACCCAAGGTTCTCGGCCTGAACCCACATAAAAGAGCCCCCCCTTGTAGACAGACACATCATGTTATAAGAAACAGTGCATTTGTTAAAGTAATGTGTCGACCAGAACAGTGCGGCTGATCATAAAGTGATAAGGATGAAGCCCGTTCCTGGAACGAGTACACCAACCACAAAGACAGTCTCCAGCGGCTTGCCCAGGGAACAAACTGTAAGCAGTTCAACTACAATATACGCAAGAAATAACGTGCGAATGCCAAACAGGTTGGAGAAAGACTGTAAGTATCACCCAACAGAAAATTGTGTATGTTGTAAATTGAGGATATGTATTATTTCAGTATTATGTTGTTTTAAAGTGCTTTTTTTTTTATAAGCTAATGTAGGTGACCCGTACGTAATTTTAAGTGGGTTTAATTTATTTTTAGTTTAATTGAGGTGTAACTCTTCTTGTTGAACAGGTTTGTATAGTTAATAAATGGACTAAGTACCCCGCTCAGGTTAGAACCCAGTGCCACATGTAACGTGTCCCTGCCGTGCGACACATAGGAGAGGCTAGAGAGCAGCCCGCTTAAAACTTTGCCTTCAGCGCCATGGTATATTCTGTACCATATAAGAAGGCCACTTTTTGACAGCTCGGCGAAAGTAGCGCCACTGTTTACATCTGACTACGTATCCTTTCGCCATCAGCTGGTCCTTCAAGTCGGTGCTGTATTTTTTATCAACACGCTGTCAGCCAATCCACTTCTCATTGTACTGTAATGCTAAACAATTTTTAAGATTTTTTAAGACTGACATCTGTCTAAAAATATAAGTAGGTTATAAAAGTAAAAATATAATATGTTGAAAATAATTAGATATTTGATAACTCTTTTTTAATTTGCCCGAGATACTGAATTTGGGTTAAAATTTGCGAGACGGTCTGTTGTATCTATTATTATACTTTGGACGTTATAGCTAATATATTCGAGTTGGAAATATGTGACGTGGAATAACGTTAGAATTGCTTAAAAACTATTCACGCGTGTCTACGGAATCAAGGAGATGGGTTTCGAGAGAACAATATGGCGTATAATTTACGTAGACGAACGATTACCGGCCGAATATAAATGGCTTATACTCCAAATCGTTGTACATGAAATATATGGTACTTTAAAAATTATGCAGAGCTCGTGGAAAAATATAACTATTGGCATATGTTTGTAAATTCGTTATATATCACGCAGGAAAGAGGTTCATTTCTGGCTGTTAATAGCTCGCAGAATAGCCGATAAATAGCGCGCAGCACGACACGGCGAAGTTTTGAGTAACTCTCTTTATGGTCTACAGATAGCGTATTTTTTAAAGTTGGTAATTATTATGTTATGGGCTGGAAATATATTTCAAATTCGTGTCGCTTCGTTAAATTATTAGAAAAAATAATTCAACAATATTATGCAATATTTTTGTATGCTTTTGGAATTAATATCATGGAAGTGTTGAAAGCAAGGTTTGAGATGGATGATACGACGTGAAATAGCTTTCTGAAGTTAGCACAACTTCAGGAAACTTTTTCACGTCTTATCGTTCTATTGTACATTTAATTTTGATCACCTAAACATAACTACATTATCACGAAGTTTAGTTTTTAACACTAACAACCATTGTTTTGTGACCTCGTAAAATAAAATGCATTAATAAATGTAAGAACTCTTTCTTATCCGCGTATTTTCTGCTTTTCTGATGTGCATCGGCAGTGCACTCAGAATAGCCAACATAATTTTAACTTTTGATCGTTTGTGCATCAGCTGATACAGGATTTTGTAAATGGCGCTTTGTTTGTTTCATATAGGTCAAGTTGCCACTCACTGACTATCAGAAAGTGGCCTTCTTATACGGTATGGACCATAGGAGACAGATAAAACACGCCCATGTGAGTTTGGGCTAACTCCCTTTTTTTCTCTGAGTGCTAAACAATATGTGTCGCATGTAAAATTGCGTATTTTATTGCAGGAAACAAACTTTAATATGTCATGTTTAAATACCCACAGTCATAAACTGTTCAGTGTGAGCGACACGCTTTCTTTCTCGACCTTGAAGGGCCGGTTCATTCATCTTACACTCCGCCGCATGAGACTCGCACACAAAGGAGAGGTAGCGATAATGAGTTGCCAGCCCAGCGCCCGCATGTGAGACAGAGACAGCGCAACCCGGCAGGATGTGTGCCGCGCTGCTGCCCCAGCCTAAACAAGAGGCACAGAAGAGTGGTCGCATCAGATGCCAACCAACGAGATTAAGGGGTCCTTCTGACTACACTCCTTCGCCCAGAATCGCCGAGATGATTCGCCTTTGCCCGGGAGNTTTATCTTTTTTTCTCAGTTTGATATTTTGTAGTTAATACTAACCATGCATAGCTAAGTTTATTATAAAGCATAAATTGTATTAGTAATTAAGGTATTTAAGTCATATAATTGTTAATTTCATACAAATACTTGTATTTTTCTTAACACTATTGTTTATATTCTGAAGTTGTGTGTACTGTATATTGTCTGTTTCTTTTGTTAACTTATACAATTTGTTGTAAACCGGCTACGAGCCAAACACTTAGTGCATAAATAAATAGATCACGTGTACGTCACGTGCCCCCGAGGGCGTCGAACCCCGACTGGCTGCCTCCAAAGCCAGCACCCACGTAATGATAGGAAATCACGTCATCGCCCCCACCACTTTTAAACCCACTGAGAAGCAGCCACGGGCATGCAAGAGTTTGCCCTTAAGCAAGCGGCGGATACCGCCCAAAATCACGCCAAACCTCCCTGTCACCACACTACCAAGAGATGGTAGCAGCGGTGCCGCCCGGCTCGAACCCGAATAGTTGACGGCCGAAGATTACCAAAGCGAACGAGGCATGCAGGAACTCTGCAGCTGAGGGGAATATAACGATTGCGCCCGCCAGTTGTACATTTAACTCGCCTCAGCACAAGTCATGCTCAGACTCTTTTTTGAGCCTCCAATCAATTCAGTCACTCAACAACCTCAACGCGCACAGCCTGCTCAAATTCATGTGTACATACACTAAATCACACACCATATTTCTGGATGTGTAATTAGCCCTTCACAATGGGAAAATTGAAACATGTGTTCACGTTAAGGACAAGCTCCATAGTTCCGGCCGCTAGTGTTGGGAAAGAAGGCAAGGACATCAGGTTCCTCATGTTCTCAACAGATAGCAGCACTGGTGAAGATTGCTCTGTTCCATGTGGAAGGAGGGAGCGTGGTGTGGGTGACACAAGGAGTCCACCGAGTGGTGGTGTAAGGGGACAAGACAAGAGTCGTTTCCCCTCAGCAGGTTGTTAGTTTACGCCGCTTGGATATGAAGGTCAAGAATGAACCGCGGAGGGGGGGGGGGGGG
>NQII01003606.1:208255-290805 GCA_002778355.1 Clitarchus hookeri | reverse complement strand
GGGGGGGGGGGGTGTCCAAATGTTTGCCTTTTTTTTTGCCACGTAGCCTGCTATGTGGCTGATTTGCGTAGTAGTGGAATTTATCAATAGTATTGAGGAGTGGGACGTTATGGTAATGAATACTGAACAGTGGCGATTTGAAAGTAATGGAAATGCGTGTAAGCATAAGTAATGTAAAACACAAAAAGTCGTTTCTATTATTGTATATTTTTGTTGTGACTACTCTTTCACCTATTCTTTATATAATTACACATGAAAGCAGCGTATGTTTGAAAAGCATTTCCATAAAATTTGTTACATGAAGGTAAGCATCTAATTACATGCAAACATATTCATACATATACATGTGCGTATATGTACACAAATAAATTTTGGTCCATGTGTTTTTACAAAAGTACCTTTGTCTTTGGAAACAAGACATGCGATGTGGCGGTTTGGTTACAACTAAATGAAATACTGTTTATTTCAAAATTATTGAATATTTTTTCTTGTTTCTCTTTGCTTGCCTTCGATTCTGTAATCGATTCGGATTCGGTGTATCGTATGACAAGTTGAAGGTGATATTCTTCAAATTCACGCATCAGCTTAAGTCCCTGCGGTGAGCACAAAACAGGTCCAAGCAAGTAGAATCACCTTTTACTAGATCCGAGAAAGAAACGAGTCTGTTCAAACTGCAAATGCGTCAAAATTTGTTTGTCCGCAGCATTTTACCTTATACAAAAACACCACTGTTAGACAACTTCAGGTGGCGATATGCCCCAAAGCACATACAAAACCACACGTTTCAAACATGAACGTGTGCTTGAGACTAATACAATGCACTGCAAATAAGACATGAATAGGCTTCGGGGAACATCTTCAAACAGTATGACGTTATAACGGTAATGTTTACATCACACGCGGAGTTGTAGCCACTGCAGGAACGTCCAGAGAAACCTAATAAACTGCATGTTAGTATGAGCCGTCACATGGAATTGTACATCTTATTGCATGCAGAGTACAAAGTGGAATACTTGTCACGTGTATTTTTTGCTGGAATCACAATATCTGGCTTGGAGAACCAAAAATGTTAGTACCTAAACGTTGAAACGAGTGAGAACATGACGTTCAGTCATGTCAAACTGAATAGGAGATTGCAAAACCAGCGCTAGTCTGCACAATGTTATAAAAATGGCAGCATCCATAAAAAAAAAAGCAGTCGTCATGTATAACATTACTGTCTCTCAACACTCAGTATAATACATATTTTGACATTATTCTTTTATTTTTGTCATAACAGTATGTTCTGTAAAACAGTTCACATATTTTATTTTCTAGTTATATTTGTATCCCCTATTTTGAGAGTCAAAAATTAGCATTAAAAATTGCATTTATCACACACATGAATACATTAATAAGCCATTCCAATGTTTTTGGTTACATACTTTGTTTTTAATATATCTATTCTTAATTTTTGTTTCTTTACTCTAAAATTATTTAAGAATCACAGTGTCTGGGAATTGTGTTTAACACCTTGAGTTTATTTCCATAAATGTGTATTATTTCCATGATGCTCTGTGAACATGAGATCCTAATATTTGCTCTAGTAGGCCAGCTTCAGGTATCACTGTAGTAAGTGTAGTAAATTAAAGCAATAACATGAAACAGTTTGGTTTGTGCTTAAAATAGCTGTGCTTAAGGAACATTCTAATTGGTGAAAGTCACATGGCAGTGTTTATATGTATTTACTTGTGGCTGATACTTTTTGGCTAACAGTCAAAACTACATGGGGTTGTCAGACATGTTCAGCTAGCCACGTATCCACAAAGTGTGTTTATTGACAGGCATCTGGATGGAGTCTGCCTGTAGCACAAAAGGTTTTCTGGTAAATGTACATTTCTGAATTTGCATTACAGCTGGGCAAGGAAACAAAANTCGACAGGCATCTGGATGGAGTCTCTGCCTGTAGCACAAAAGGTTTTCTGGTAAATGTACATTTCTGAATTTGCATTACAGCTGGGCAAGGAAACAAAAAAAAACTGCCATAGGTGTATATTTTTTTTTTTTGAAAGACGTAAATATTGAGCCTGATGCATACATTATGTACATAAATGTGGCCTCTAAAAAGATGCAGTTATTTCTTGAGAGTTCTAAAACAGAATATGCAATGTTTCTGTGTATTTTAGCAATTTATGATTGTCTAGCATGTTTAAATTATTTAATTTAATTAGATTATTTTGTTTTCACAGGACCCTCCACAGAAAATACCGAAGTTAACAATAGTACCTCCACGACCTCCTNATGTACATTTCTGAATTTGCATTACAGCTGGGCAAGGAAACAAAAAAAAACTGCCATAGGTGTATTTTTTTTTTTTTTGAAAGACGTAAATATTGAGCCTGATGCATACATTATGTACATAAATGTGGCCTCTAAAAAGATGCAGTTATTTCTTGAGAGTTCTAAAACAGAATATGCGATGTTTCTGTGTATTTTAGCAATTTATGATTGTCTAGCATGTTTAAATTATTTAATTGAATTAGATTATTTTGTTTTCACAGGACCCTCCACAGAAAATACCGAAGTTAACAATAGTACCTCCACGACCTCCTGAAGGGAAAGACTTGAAACACCATCGCTCGCACAAATCACACAAACTCGAAAAACACAAAAAGCACAGGCATAAAAAGAAGCGGAAGCGGCACTACGGCAGTGACGAGGACGATACTGAAAACGAGTTCAGTGACCCTGACTTTCTGGTGTGAATTTTGTGTCCAGAAGAAATATTGTGCATTAACTCTCCATGTGGCTATAGTGTCATGTTCCATGGTAATTAATCACTTATGCGAGCTCGCTAAGACTTCTGATGATGCTAGGGTGAAATAGCTAGCAAAATGGTGAGTGGTTATGGGATGTGGCACCGTGGGAGTGGCGTACGGCAGGGCTGTTGCTCGGGCAGAGGGATGCTCATTGAAAGAAGGCATGTTGTCCATTTGGTTATTTGCATGTCGATGTGATAAAGGGGAAGGGGTCTCACTAATGATTCACGCTCGTGTGAAGCAAGCCACAGTATTGGAACACTGGCTCTTCGAGGTACCTGTCTTACGCCACGGCTCTACCCTCGTGTAGCAGCTGGATGCTGCTGGGCTTCGTGCCTCGAGACTGCCCTCGGCTCGCGTGTGTCGCGGTTTCACACCCGTATACAAAAACTTGAAGTAGGTAACTTGAGCATATGTGAGCGTACAAATTTTTGTGATGTGTTAGGCCAATTTGTGATCAGAAAATTCTAAAGAACTTGCACAAATTGAACAGGTGAATAAACGTTTTTGTGAATAATATAGGCTAATACTCTGGTAACTCATGGATTAACCCACAGACAATTTGTGGATAATTTATTATGGAATATTTATTATACACTAAAGACATCAGTTTTGTATATAATTTTTATCTATGTATATAAAATTTGATCACGATACCACATCTGTAAAGGCCTGTGGCAATGTTGTTTTCTGGCGAAACAACTTAAAACTGCCAGCTGAATGGTAAATGCATACACACACTTATTTTTAAGAATGTAGCCAATACACTTAGTTTAGTAAAGCATTTGTCACTTACCTGGTTAATAATTATATCTGAAGTAATAAATAATTTGAAGTTAATTTTTTTTGCAAATTATTTATTATTCAGAACAAAAAAAAATTAGTGTATGAATTTTGTAAAAAAAATTTTTATCTGTATATAAAGATGGATTGTTCAGCAAGATGCAGAATTAAAGGTATAATGTTTTTGAAGCTAAGTCTTGAAGAACATTAGAAATTAAATTGTGTAGTTGAAAACATGTACAGTTTATTTTTTAAAATAAAATTAATGTAATCAGCATGCACTGCAGAACTTGTCGTGGATCGTAATCAATGCATGCAGCAATTATTCATTTATTACAGATGATGAGTTATGTTCCATTGAAAATTTGACTCTGTGTCTACTCTTCCAAATTCATCCGATAACCTCTTAGTGTAACAATAAAGAGCCAAACCCTGGGCATGTGACTCTCGACTACCACCAAGAAAGAATTTCAAAAACAAATTTAATTTGTTTCCCTTTGTCGATCACTATGGTGTGCAGGTTCAGAAGTAGTTATACAGTACAGCTTAATAAGTTTCTATGTAAATAGACCAAATTTTCTTCTGGAAAATTGGTCTGTAAAGGCTACGAGTAGAAAATAATACACTGCAGGGGTAACCAAAAAAAATTATGCCTTGTCAAAAAATAAGTGTTATTGACACATTATATCCACCCCCCCCCCCCCCNCATTATATAGCTGCTTCAATGAATATGATCAGGAATGAGATATTTTAGAGAAGTAGCTTTTGGAAGTTGCATTTTGTCATTGTTCTCACATATGAAAACAATTTTTTGCCGTGAAGTTCAGCATTACTACCAATAGCTTTGACATGTTTAAGTTTTAAAAACTCATGCATACACAAGGTGTGGTATTGGTAATTTTAATTCTATAATTCACATTCTGTTTTCCCAAGTTGCATAAATTTTTTGTGAATATAAATGATACATTAGTTCACCTATTTCCAATGCTCTTGAAACCAGCCATTTATGGTTTGAATTAGGAATGGGTTTATTTAATACTTTTATATGAACTATATCAGTAGAACAATATTGTTGGCCTGTTTTAAGTGTAAATAATACAAAACCATTCATAATTAATTAAAATCCCTTTTCAGAACAACGTCACACATCTTGCACCATTGTAGGATATTAGCTTAGCATAAAAATTTTAACTGTTGGCTCATAAGTTCAAGCAGTGAAGTTACTTTTCTCATAACTAACTTTGGAGTCCTGGCATGAGCCATTGCCAAGTGTTTTCATTGGCAATAATAACAAGAAGTTGATTCTGTTGAAGTGGTAGGCCTTATAACATGCTCTCAAAATATGTTGACAGTACTGCTGGCTGAGTTTGTTTTTAGTTAGCAGCTAGCATGATGGTAGCATTGCCTTATAATCATCACTAAAAATTTAATTTCAGTTGCACTTAACAGTATTTATACGCGTGCATATATGTACTATTTTTGCTGATGGCATTGTAAACACTGTCCAAGTGGCAACTAAGATTATAACACTAAATTTTGGTTGTGATTTTCATGCTTGAGAACCGATATCTGAGAAACTGACCCATCCCTAGTTCAAACCAGGAGATGCAGATTTTTTGTGCGAAACATTTCTCTTATTTAGATCTTTAACTCTGTAGTTTTCTATGCTGTGTGTTAATTCCCAAACTAATATTTCCAGACACCAATGAGACGAAAATTGTTTTAGTTTGAATGGTGCAATTGTTTCTCTTGTGGTTGACTGTAATTCGGCTATCCAACAAATAACCAATGATGCATGTTCTCACAGTCATGTTATATTCAGCTGACTATGGAAGGGATGGGGAGGGAGTTGCATGTCCCACGACGGACAGTCCACGCCCTTGAGGCTAGCGAGCTGTATTTCTCTTAGAATGTAGCACTGCATTTCTATATGCACTGCTCGGTATTCAGCATCAGAATTGGCAGCTAGGTTGTTCGGAGCTCATTTTAGTTTGGTTTCATTACGTTTTGCCTCTTTTTGCATAGCTATACAAAGTGAGAACAAACACAGCGACAACTTTTGCAGATGCTGTCGAAGGCTTCTGTTATAACCTAGTATAACTGGATGTAGATGTGAGACAGTGGGTAATGTTCCCCAAGTGTGGCAGGCATCATTATTTTATTAGAATGTGTTAAAATGAATGTTTGGGCAATCGTGCAGCTGTGACAAGCATGTGTGTGCACACTCGAGCATGTGTGCACACACATGCGCACACAAATACATGTGCCATAGAACATGCGCATACCATATGATTCCCAATATCTCTGTCGGCAGATTGGACAGCCATATCTTTCGATGTGCACAGTTGTCCCCTTTTTTGTTCGGTGGGTCAATAAAATGTTGTTTATTCCATAGATAAACTGTGGGATATCAGGACAGCTCTCTAAACTCGTTTACATGTAAACCCCCATGTACTGTATGTTTTCTTGATAAAGAGCTCTCTAACAAGTGAAGCTAGCCTTTTGCTGCTTGGCCAATTCACATTATGTGATACAAAGAGGATTAGATTAAGTTTTTATGTGAATTATTTTTAAAATTTTGAACAAGCATTTTATGAGTTTTCTGCCAGTCATGCCCTGCTTACACAAGATTTAAACTTTTTGTAGTAAAAGGATGTATGCTTGGAAATGTAATTGCAATTTTACCAAGTAATATTATGTTATTGTGATTGCATGTTTTGACTTTCACATAATGTGTGAACATTTTTGCTCCTTCCAACTTTTATTGGCTTTTTTTTTTGAGATTGTTAATTTTGTTTTTTAGTTGGTAATAAAGGTACATAATCATGGATAAGCTACTATGTCAAACTGCAGTATTACCAACTTATAGAAAAGTATCAGTTTATTGTAAAGTTAAATGCTAAAAAATTAATCAGTTTTGTGGTTGGGAAATTTGTATAGATGTGCATATATTTCTGATTTAATACTGTATATTAAAATTTAATTTATCACAGTTCATTTTTATTAAAATCAATTATTTTGAAGTATTTTTTTTTTATTTATACTTTAATACATAACTTTGTGTTTCAAGCAGCCTATTATGTATACGTACTAAATTGTGGTGTGTAATAAGTTGCTACCATTGCACTGAAACAAAAGTTAAATTAGTTTAAAGTACAGATATGACTTGTGAAATTTTATTGTTATGTTGTGCACACAAGTATAAAGATAGTGTTACTGCACACACGAACAGTGGACTCGTGGCTCGTTCAGTGGGTCATGTAGTTTTGCAGTTATGATTTAATGTATTGGAGGTTTTTATGGCTAACAACGCATCATAAATACAAATAATTGCATTTTAGGGATGGGTCAGTTCCAGTTACCGGTTCTTGATTATGCCTGTTCTTGACTTCGGAAACCGGGACCAAGAATCAAAATTTAAATTAAGGCACTAAATAAAATAAATAAAAATCGTTTATCAGTAGGACTGCAGTTATTTCTTCTAATACATTATATTCCTAATATAAGTAAGATACTGATCAAAGGGAATGCACAGAAACATTTTTGCAGAAAAATAGTCACATGCCAAAAATGTTATTTTATACTACAGTAAGTGCTTACTCTTGAGTAAAACACTTAAAAAAATTCCCTACTTAATAAGTTTACTTAATTTTGCACTCAGTCCAAGCAGAATGGTCCCTGAAGTTTCCCGGGTTAGTAAGCCTAAATATGTTATCAGTCCCTTTAAAAACTGTTTACTGTTATATGTCTGTAAATGATACAGGTTATAAACTTTATGTGAATACTTATGCATTTTTGTTAACTAAATTAAAAACAGCACTGAAATATAAAATCTTTAAAGTGAAACTGAGCTGAAAGTCAAGCCGTAAAATTTTGTTACTAGAAATAAGTAATATTTTCATGTTTAAAAATTGGTTAACGTCTTGAGATTGTACTAACACAACAAAAATAAAGTTTCCATAGATGTTGTATAATGCTGTTACGTGCAAACTAAACTAAATAACTCTCCGCCTGTTGAAGCTGGCCTAGCCAGCAAAACGTCACCATCGCGCAGCTGTGTGAAAAATGTTCGGAGCCAAAAAATTTTAACTTTGAATTTCATAATTTCAAGTTATTCTTATTCAAAAATATATATTTTTCGCTAAGTATGTTTCTGCTTAGGGCATGTCTTTTTCCCCTTTTGAAATGGTGGTAACATCGCAGAAGTTTACGAAAATTATAATCTGTGGTATTTACCCACTTAGCACTTGCATTCTTTCCCGGATATAGGGCTGCCGAAACTGTGCCGCTGATACGTGGGTCAGAGATAACTTGAATAATTTATGCACGCTGATGTATTGGTGTGGTAACTGGCGGCAAAATAAGAGCTGGTGCGCGCCCGCGTCACATCTTGTGTTCTGGAAAATATAAACAAAACGTAGTGTGCACAACATTGTCGGTGCATCTGTAGTTAGGGTGCCTCAAACCAAGGTGGGAGTGGGAGCGATAATGGCAGTCGTAGCATGCACAGAAAACACCACACCGCCTCTACGCTGAACTGGCATACTGTCTTTCTGTCTGCAACTTGATTCTATGAGACCTTCTGGCTGTGGCACTGTCTCTTTGATGGTTTAATAGTTTCCAAATATTTGTACAGAAAGGGAAATAGAAAACAGAAACTAGTCACCAGATATGAAAACTTTCACAATTACAGTTTGTAAGCAGGAAAAAGAGTAATTTTAGAACAAAACTTGCTTCGCTTCAACTCGGCACACTGCTAGCCACATACTTAAGCAGCAACCTTAAGCATTTTGTTGGAAAGGTGACAATTAATGGTGAATCACAGTGACCGCCTTTTAAAGAACATAAAATAAAACTGTGTCGTTGAAACGTGTGAAGGGGGGATGGAGGAAAATCAAATCGTGTTAGATGTGTATTTTAGGTACCAAATATACTGTAACACTAGTAAATTACCGCCACGAGCTTCCTTGCTGTGCTGTCTACCACAAGAAAAATCATTCCCATGCCAACCTTCTCTTGTGACCCACATTCCTGTCGCAGGTTATCTTTGTCTCAACGAGACAAACCAGGTGTCACTGGCATCTCACCCCCGTGCAAAAAAAAGAAGAGCAAGTTGGCTACCTAGTGTGGGGGGGNTCCTCTTCTAATGGAACCTCTGTCACACTCGTAGTGTTAGTTATGTGATGCTAAAGTTACAAGTAATGTTATTGCACTATTTGTGCTGTAACCTCTGCCCTTTCACTAACTTTATTTTCAAATATGTAGACAACATTGAAAGCTAACTGTCATACACCTCTAATTTTTTTTATCAATTTCCTGAATTATTAAAAAATTTGCTGATTTTGTGCATTTTACTTACTGTTCCTTGCACTCGCTTTATGTTGAATGTAAAATACAGAAAGAAAAACCGAAGCGCAAGTCAAAAATAATTTTTTTTGACAGGAAATTCTGTAGTTCTTTCTTTTCTCCCAGAAACGTAAAGACTGTGCTTAAAAATAGAAAGGGATAAATGAGGAAGGAAAAAACAGACAAGGGAAGTTTTTTATCTATGGACTTGACAGATGGTAGCCCAGTTGCTTGTTCCATGCCGCCTGCAGCCCGCTATCGACAGACATCCATAGGCAAGGCGAGCTCGTGCAGCAGAATGCTGTCTTGCCTGATGCACGTATGTAAAGCGGCATTTGCTTTTGTTACACAAAAATTTAATTACTGTAGCATATATAAATTATTTGAATTTTACATACACTTTTAGAAAATTGTACTTTTCCCTGCGTATTATTCCGAATTTCGAATTAACAAAACTCCAAAGCATGTACGACCCTATTCTTACGTTTGGAAGCTATCAGCAACTTCGATTTACTTAGAATTTCAAAATAACAGAGTTTGAATCAACAAGGTTTTACAATACTAGACTGTGAGCTTCTGTCCTTGTACAAAATCGTCAAAAAATAATGGCACAATTTCAAAAAAATCACAGCTTCGAAACTATTTGACCAATTTGGTTGGTTCTTACACCAAAATGTGCAGGAAGAATCAAAGTTTTGCTTACCTTAAAATGTTGTTATGTGCACTCCATTTGTAGCTCTGCATATGTCCAGTCGATATTCGACCTCCATCCACGTATTCCGGAGCACTGTCGGCGTGATTGTCTCAATGGCAGCAGTGATTCTCTGATGCGGTTGTGATGATTAACACAACCATTAACGTGAAACGTTGCCTCGTCACTGTAAACCACTCGATTTGCGTAATTTCTTTCCATGTCCATTTCGTTTAACATGAAAGCAGCTAATGCAAAACGTTTGGGCCGATCTTTCGGCTTAATTTTATGGCGCAATTGAATCTTGTAGGCATGCAATCTCAAACGTTTATGAAGAACATTTTGCACGGTAGTCTTCGGATTGCCTAAGCTGTTCCACCTTTTCTTTGGATGTTCTTGGACGTACTGGCGATTGTTTTTTTCAGCACAGTACCGGTTTCACGGAAACTTTTAACCCAACGATAGACAAATAGCCCTCCGTTCTGGTACACGTCCTGGATGCTGCAGCCTAAAACTACGTAGCACAGTCACTACAGAATTGAACTCGGCGAACCACAGAACACACTGTGCTCTCTACTGCACTGCCGCCATCTCACTGGAGGGGTCGGCACAGATGCCCGACGGCGTGCTCGCCTCTGCCACAATTTGGTGCAAGAATCGGATAACTCCGTTTAATAGTTTCATTGCTATAAAGTTATGAAATTGTTCCATTCTTTTTTGATGATCCTCTATATATATATATATATATATATATATATAACTCAAGAGTTAGACAAGACTATGGTGGACCATGGGAAATAAAGTACTCGTGGCAGTAAACCGGAGGAACACTATTTAATAATAAACTGTTTGGTGCGACTTCGTGTCATATCTCTGGCATCCATGAATGTAAATAATGATTTGATAGGTTATGAGATGCATGCACATGTTAAAATTATGAACACTTTGCAAAAATGTTATTTTTAAAATAATACAGTGCATTTAATTTTCAAGGAAGAAACCCAAAAATTGTTTTTTTGCTGTATTTACTTATATTCTGTATTACTGGGTATCTTCTACAAATTAGTAAACTTGTGCAAATAATTGTTTTAATTTCTTTCTTAGGCATGAATAAAAATAATTTTCATTCATTTTGTATTTTATCCAAGTATTTCTTTTTGAAACAAGAGCCACTTAATATAAAAGGAAAACTAGAAGGGACATGTACACTTAACAGCAATTAAAAAACAGGGTAAATAAATAAGAACCAAGAACTGATTTTCAAGAATCTGTATCTAACTAAGAATCAAAAAAAAAATATGGTGGAACATACCCATTCCTTTTGCATGTAACAAAATATAGTATGATATTTTAATAGGTAACAACACTTGTACAGACAAGTGCTAATAATATTTATACCTTATTTTTATTTACTACTTTTCATTAAAACAGAAGATTTTAAATGTATTAGTATTTAAAAAAAAAAAAAAGTAATCAATGAATGACAGTGTAGAGTTGATATTTTTTCTACATTTAATCTTCAGTGGGTACTATGAGACTGGCTAGTGTGCGAGAAAATTTGAGTTGGTATCAGTGTTCAACAGTTTGCAACTGTAGAAACAAACTTAGGCTAATATTGTTAGATAGTTGTTTGCTCTGCACTTTGTATTGGTTTAGAAAAATAATAGCTTTCAGAGAAAGAATTTTGTTCCCAATATAAGGGAAGGAAGTATATTTTGTTGTATGTAATTTTTCTTGATTCAGAATCAGTGCTAGTATTTTTTTTTTTTTTTTTTTTTTTTTTTTTATGCTCATGGGTTGTGTTTGGCAAGATGTAATCTTGTTTAAACATTCTTTGTATTTTGAAGATGAGTTGATGGATCTCTGAAAGAGATTTCATCCTGGCATTTGTTTTTGAAGGTGTTACGTTTAGGGTACATATCTCAAAACATGTTATGCAAGATCTCTGCACAATAACGTTTCTAGGCAGTGGGCCTGAATTTTTAGAGTTGAAACAAGAAAGCAGTTTCATTTGCATTACCTGCTAATGTTGTTTATTTAAAGTTTTATTCAGGTCACTTATTGTATCTCGCTGTAGTACAGGAAAAGTACGTAGATAGCTTTTATGTTATCAGTGGATGTGCTGGTAGTTTAAAATACTTGCAATCCCATGCCAATTGAAATGCAGTGAAATCCCGATTATTCGTATATCCCGCCAATTCGTACAAATTTGCCGGTCTCTTGAGAAAATCTCTTTAATTCGTAAAAAAAAAACCAATGCATTCCGGTCCCCTCTATAATACGTATTTATTTTGGTGCTCAAGCTCAATTCAAACGTCTTATAATTCTTATTTACAACTTAAAAATCTCGTAACTTGTAATGTTTTTAACCCTAGACTGTACACCAGTTCTAGATTTATGCAATTCGGGCAGGGTAAAAAAGACCGGATGGGTACTGAGGGTTGTAGGAGGGTTTGAAGGGCAGGTAATGAGACCGAGTAGGCTGTGAGGCGATGTGTCTGTGATTCTCAGAACTAAGAGGCGCCTTGCTGTCCGGTCTACGGTTATGAGAGGGTAGGAAGGAGCAGAGCAAGTGAAAAGTTAGTCAGTTCGGTCTTAGCCATGCCTCCGAAAAGAGCTAATAAGTGTCTTCCCATTAGAGAAAAAAAAAAAAATCATTACCACCGTGGCCGGTGGTGATAAACAAATAGACGTGTCCAAACGTTAAAACGTTTTTCCTTCCACAATAACATCAATTCAGAAGAACAAGGACAATATCGCCTCCCAGACATCGGACAGCAAAGTAAAGCGCTTTAAGACTGGTGAGTATCCACAAATAGAAGAGAATTTAAAAAAGTGGTTTGCGCAAGCACGGAATTCGAATGTACCAGTTGGAGGAAACATTTTAAGAGAAATAGCAAAAGTTTTCGCAGAAAAAAATGGGAATTAAAGACTTTTGTGCAAGTGATGGTTGGTTTGATAGCTTTAAAAAAAGGCATACCATCAAATTTAAGAAGCTTACTAGGGAAAAGGTGAGTGTATCGGCCGACGTTTGTTCTGAGTGGATAGACGAATTGGGAGAAATAATCGATTCTTATGAGCCCAACAACATTTTTAATCCCGATGAGACGGGGTTATTTTACAAGTGTCTCCGTGACCGATCAATGTGTTTTAAGGAAGAAAAGTGTCATGGCGGGAAAAAATAGTAAATAACGTTTAACCATATTGTTGGCCGCCAACATGGATGGATCTGAGAAATTAAGACCGCTCATGATAGGCAAATCAGCCAAACCAAGATGCTTTAAAAACATAAAAACTTTTCCGATGACCTATCTTGCAAACAAATAAGCATGGATGACGGGTGAATTATTCAAGGAATGGATACAATCAGTGAATGCTGATATGGAAAAAAGGCAGCGAAAAATTCTGCTTTTCATGGATAATTGTACGGCCCACAACAATACCCCACCGCTCAGTCATGTTAATGTTGTGTTTTTGCCTGCCAACACTACTTCTAAGCTGCAGCCTCATCGAGGATGGGGAGGATCATAAAATCATCTTATTTTCAGCCATGAACATTGCTCACAAGGCGTGGCAAAGTGTTAGCGAAAGCACAATAAAAAACTGTTTTCGTGCTGTGGATTCACGAAGGTGGAACTTTCATCAGCAGTTACTGAACATGACTTAGAATGCCCTGTGAATTGGAATTGTCTTCCTCAAAATGAAGAAAATTGTATAACGTTTGAAGATTCGTCCATTTTGACGATAGCCTAGCGATAGCGGGGATTCTAACTGATGATGAAATTTTGGCTCCATCTCAGGACATTGATGGTGAAGGTGATGACGAAGATGATGTGCTGACAATTACACCTAAAGTGGCTAAACAATACATCAACAACGTGGGCCATTTCTTAGCGAAATCAGAGGTTGGCGATGAAGTATTTTCTGCTTTGAACATGCTTGACAAAACTATTGACAATACCCGTCTGCAAGGCTTGCACCAAAATAAAATTACAGATTTTTTTAAACGTCAATTTTTAATGTGTTTTTATTGATGTAATTATTGATTTATATATACAGTACATATGTATACATAATATGTAGCCATGCATTTATCATTACACATATTAATTAAAATTAATCTCGTTATTATGTTTTTTTTTTTTTGCTCCAGATTATTGGTAATCCCGCTAATTTGAATATCTCGATAATTCATATTTAACATTCAGTCCCTTGACAATACGAATTATCGGGATTCTACTGTAAATGACAGTCCACAGAGGTACAGAATTTAAAAGAAACATTGATCATTGTATTATTTATAAAATATTGTTTCTAGTTTATTGCAACAAGAGTTTTTTTTAATATCCTTTTAATGCGCTTTGATTTGCCAAGCAAATTAATATACATGTTGAGATGACAGTTCTACTTGTACTATAATGATTTTAATTAAAAGAAATTGCACTGCTCATGTTAGTGGATGACTAAAAAAAGTTCCACATAACTATCTGAGCTAATCTAGAGTGTGCAGTTATTGAAATATGTGAATTGCGTGGCTTCCAATAAGTTTATTTATTTATATATATATTTTTTTTTTTTTTTTGCAATGCAAAGAGTATGGGATATAAAATATTGTTTGAAAAATTTAAAATTAAACATCTTAAAAAAATTTTAAATGACATTATAAACAATTAAAATAAGTTTGTATTTAACAGTTTTGGTTTTGAAAAGTTTTATATTGTTTACAGGATTTTTTTTTATAACATTTGAGATTGTTAAAGTGTAGTTTCATCTGTTGTTAGTTGTCCTACGCAGGCAAGATCTCTCTCCACTTAACACATCACACTAGAAAGTGTAATTTAGTGAAACATGCCCCCCATTTCGTGCCGTGGTGATGGTGAAGTGGTAGCAACTTGCTGTTTACTGCATTTGCTTGTTGTGTTTTTACCATACTTTCATCTGAAGTGGACTTGCAGAATTTTAGGCTCATCCCACCAAATTGTTTATAATTGTTACAGATGATTAGTGGGCACATAACAAGCAAAGCATGGCGTGCGTGATACATATATGATGCAGTGCAACGCTTTACATTGAATGTACTATCTGTTGAGAGGGAAGAAACTTTGCTGTTATTTCATGTACTTCTCATGTTTGTCTTGATCTAAAATGGTTTGTGTTAGTAGTGGTAATATGTTTAGAGGTTTTATTTTGTAAAGCCCTTAAGGTCGTGCTATATAAAGAAAATTTTTTAAAATATGTAAATATGTATCTAATACAAAGTGTGAGACTCTATTTAAAACAAAATTTTATTACATATATATATAATTGTGTGTTAATTTATTTTGTGGTTATTTGTTTTTTGAAGGCAACATCTAGGAATGTTTTACATCTCTGATATACAGGATACCATACTAATTCCTTCATTTATATGTCTCAACTTAAAGTTATATAATATTTTACACATGAACATTTCACTGCGAGTTTTGCACATTATCAATTTCTCGCCTAGAGTCTGTCCCATACGAGCTACAAAAACCTGAATGTGTATCAGCTGACCTCACATTGCTTTTGGGCTTGTTGCAATCAGAAAATGAGTCGCAGTGATCAAAGATGTTCAACCACCATTACTGCAGGTGCACTGTAGTTTTAATTTTCCTGTACTGTGGTTACACTTCTCAACCTGCCCTGCTACATATTTACTTTTCAAAATGAACGAGAGTTACATTCCTCAAAGAACTTATATTTATTGTGGGATTGGCTGTTTGAGGCTTCAGTAAATCAGTACCTGTTAATTCTAATACTGTACCATACAATATAACCTTGTAAATGCAAGACTAAATAAAGGTACAAATATTTGGCATAACTACAATTCTCATAAACAAATTTGCATGTAAGCAAAAATGCTCCATGGTGTGTGTCCCGAAGTACGTGGAAGGAGACACTCCTTGTTTCAATGTATCTTGGTATTTACTGTATTACTATATAATAATAGCATATAATTGTGTTTAATTAGAAGGGATATGCAATAAGATATAATTTCTAACTTTTTAAGAACAAAAAAAATTGCTTATGCTGTTTATTACCTCTTATCATTAGTTTGGCAAAAATGGCAATAAACAAACAAATCTGGAGGACAATTTATGAACTGGCCATTATAACCAGCTCACTTGCCACTTGAGTTTGGCAAAAACTAAATAATACTATTTAGTAGCATTTGATCATCTGGATTGGTCGAAATAAACTATGCTGTTACAGTGTGTACCACCATAGTAGCACAGTGCAATAAGGGGTATACATTTCAGAAACATTGCCCACTCCACCAATCTGGAATACTGCAGTCTATTTCTATGGCTTTTGTCTTAATGGTTGACCTGTTATACTGCATACCAGATATCTGCAAGCTTGAGCAATGTCACAAGGAGGGGTTGCATCACTGACAATTTCTGGAATCCATTTGGGTGTTCACGTGAGACTTTCTGCCAATACCTACCTAATTGGATGGTCTCACTGCGGCCCTGGAAACCGGATGTAGCTTCTGCCACGACTGACAGGTGTTATGTGAAGGCCAAATCAGAATTACACGCAAGCATTGCCTCAGGACCTATCACTACCTTTGCCTCAGATGGGCGGACTGCGTACAAGATTTGTGAGGGCTGATTTTCATTTGCCCAGTTTGTCAAACCACTCAAACAAGCACCCTCGAGAAAGCTGCTAGCTGTACGAAAAGCTGCCTGGATAGCTCACCAGGAGGGTAGTTACGGACTGTGGCTGCATGGCAGAGGGACGCCCGACACGCCACCAGGTCTGTCCAGGGCTCGCTCCTGACTGTATGCCAGGCTGCTTCCGAGTTCCTGGGGTGATCTTGCCGTTGCCTCCAGTTCTGCCTGGGCCCCAGGCCTACAGTTACGTGACCATCTGCCCAGTTGTCCGCTGTTATGATGATTCACTTCTTACCCAAATATGCAGCTAAGAGGACCCCTGCCAGGTTTTGCAGGCATGCAAGTCCAAATTTAACTTGGAACCAGTTAGAGGACCATCTTGTCGAGTTATTTTCTGGCAAGAAAGCCGTAGCAAGACTAGTGGAATTGCTCAATACAGCAGGGGAAGAGAGTGTGTGTCCTGTAAGGAACAGAACGTGCAGCAATTTACGTAAGAAACCGGGGGGGAAATATGTGGGGTGGGCCTTCTGGAAAGCTGGCCTCTTCCAGCATTAATACCCTAACAGGCTCGCAGCCCCTTCCAGAGTGTTGTGGATGAACAGGATCTAGCTCACCCCATAGTACCGATGAAGGTTCGTGAACTCATTCCCTAATTGAGCCACCTTGGTTTCCCCACCACGGTTCACCCTCAAAGAGCAGGACTGAAGCTAAGTCTGATGAATCTGCTGGTAAAGTGAACCAAGGCCCTTGCACTCTGCAGTGGCAACCGACATAGCAGGATCTGCACCTACATTGTCACCTCTGGAGCAGGGTGCAGCACTACACCAGCCTGGAGGGCACGAAGGAGAGCATTGTACACCCGTGCCATCTCTCAAAGTAGATTGGATGGTGATGGGGTGCAGATTTCAGAANACATTGTCACCTCTGGAGCAGGGTGCAGTACTACACCAGCCTGGAGGACACGAAGGAGAGCATTGTACACCCGTGCCGTCTCTCAAAGTAGATTGGATGGTGATGGGGTGCAGGTTTCAGAAAAAAATTGGTCTGAGCGTGAGAAGAACTGGCTCAGATTTTGTGTGCTTGTTTATTACATTGCCGAAATATTCAGCACACAATCCAACCTGTGCGCAACATGGTTTCCTGATGGCCAAGTGGCGAAGTAACGTGGTAACGTGGGTTTATTGGGGCGGGAGTGAGTCCTGCAAAAAAGGCATAAAGCCTGGGCAGTTAATAGCAACATCAACTGGTCGTACATCATGGAGGTGAACTGGCAGCTAAGTGACTGACTTGCAGGGAGACTAGCCAGTTACAGACATAGCCCGAGGTGGGGCTAAAAGCTTCTTACATACAGTTCAATCAGTGGCTAGCAAGGGGGGGGAGAGAGTCAGGGAGTGCCATCCCTCTGAGCACTCGGACTGTGCACTGGTGCTGCGATCTGCGCACACGTGTCTGGAACTCTGTGACGACATCCTCCTCATGCGGACTTGGTGGAATGTGACAGCGTAATGGTTATGGCTTGGCAGGGCCTGGCTGTGGCAGAAGCTCAAATTAATTATTATATGTACAGTTAAGTTACAATCTGACGGACACATGGGGTTCAAATCTGGCATGGAAGTTCAACAGTCATAAATATGACCAGCTGTGACACAGTAATGGGTGTTGGAGCCTCCTTTATTGCCTCCTGCAAGCTTTGTGCCAGCCTGATACCCTCGCTACCAATGACTACCCCAATAAATTCACTCCTTTTTCTAGGAAATGGCATTTCTTTCTAGCTTAATCCCCCCCCCCTCCATGCTCTTTCAATCTACTTCCAAAAGTGTTTGAGCAAATTGCCCCACTGAGCTACCCATTATGAGAATATCGTATAAATATGCCACTACCGCTGCTTGAAATATGCTTGGTGCTGTTGGCAAACAAAATTGCATTCTCTTGTAATGATCTACACCAATTGTTGCTATGCATTTGACAAATCCAACACACAAAACATCTCCCCGTTTGCCACGGATACAAAAATATCTCCAGTACTTAGCAGGGGCAATGCTTATAGTAGTGTGCGCATAACCACACATCGCCACTGGCTATTGGCACAACCACCACACAGCTTGCCCAGTTATTATAACTTTTTCCAAGATTCGTTGCTCCTCCGAGTACTTCAGCTCCTTCTTCACTCTCCTAACCTTAAGAAAATCTGATGTCACACTTCTTTGAGTGTAAAGTTGGCTTGGAAATGTTTGATTCCCCCGCAAGGACCTATTAAATATATCAGCGTAATCATTAAGTAACCCCTTGGGCTTTACTACTTGTACACCATTCTTAGTGCCTCTGTTCTGTCCCTGATCCATTTTTACTACTGCAAAAATACTTTTCCAGCCTATCTGCAGNCACCATTCTTAGTGCCTCTGTTCTGTCCCTGATCCATTTTTACTACTGCAAAAATACTTTTCCAGCCTATCTGCAGGGAAATGCCAAATTTTTTCAAATACTAAAATTATGTTTATTTGCTCATTTAAATGTATCCAAACCAAAATGCTATGCTTCCCTTACCATGAAAAATCTTTCAAAAATTAAGTTTTTACTTTACAATTATACAGCATTACCTATCAGTTAGTTCACAATGTTGATAGTAATCAAATNCACCATTCTTAGTGCCTCTGTTCTGTCCCTGATCCATTTTTACTACTGCAAAAATACTTTTCCAGCCTATCTGCAGAGAAATGCCAAATTTTTTCAAATACTAAAATTATGTTTATTTGCTCATTTAAATGTATCCAAACCAAAATGCTATGCTTCCCTTACCATGAAAAATCTTGCAAAAATTAAGTTTTTACTTTACAATTATACAGCATTACCTATCAGTTAGTTCACAATGTTGATAGTAATCAAATNGCAAAAATTAAGTTTTTACTTTACAATTATACAGCATTACCTATCAGTTAGTTCACAATGTTGATAGTAATCAAATCAATCAAGTTATAGACTCCGCGAATGTAAACAATGTTTTGTGCTAGAACAATTCATAAATAGATTGGTACAAAGGGCAAAAGATTATCGCTGTGTGTACAAGTCGGTATACTGACCCACATTGCTTAGTGGTCGCTCACGGCAGAATCGTGGCCAGCCTATCTTCTATTATTTTTAACATTATTAATATTCAGACAAATATTTTTTTTTAGGTGAATGTAAAAATTATCTACTATGCATTCATGCGGTACTTACAAACACTGCCGACTATACATATTCCGTGCTGTGTGGTTAAGTCCTTGGTAACAATTATGCGAGGATAGTAATTTTTGTTGGCTGCTTATGTTGCAAAATTGGTTATGAATGCCAAAAATAGTGACTGTTTTTAATCGTTCCCAGGAGTTTGAAAGTGAAGGCTACTACGTATTTGATAAACTGAGCAGACTGCAAATACTGTGATGTAAGCATTGAGTGTGTGCGAAAAGACACATGCATAAACACTGCCGTGCCATATGCACAATGCTACATTTCTGTAGTAATATTTAACAGTGAACAGGCTTATAGGGTATTCACTGTAAAGTGAGCACTTTCGAAAGCCCTCTCATTTGGAATAATAGTCAATTAATATATTTATTTTGGCCTTTGATGTAAACTTCCGAGTGCGGTGAAATACACACACTGTGTTTATTACTTTCATAGCAATACAGTGGAAACTCTATCCATCGAATTTCAGGGGACTGTCATAAAAATTCTATAGATGCGGACATTCTGTAGATGTTGACTAGACATAGTCTACCAAAAAAAAAGACCAACCTCATTAAACTTTATTTTGAACACATTGATAAGCCTATGTTGGTTATTTGTAAAGTTTGACCAAACAAAAACAATGCAAATGGGAATATTAAATAAAACATTCATAAAGCAGTAGAACCTTGTTATAAAGTTCTCAAGGGAACCAAGGATTGTTGACCTTAAATGTAAAATAAAAACAGTATTTAAACACCGTGAAACCACGTGCACAGAAATAGTTGTAGACGTAGCGGAAGTATTACCCATAAGAGCTACAAACAACATTCGCAGTTACTAGCTAAGAAATAAAAATATCTTGAATATTGTAATTAATAAAGTGCAGTGATTAGTGTTTCCTTTATTTTGCGTTGCCTCTTTTTTTTTTCTTTTTTTTTTCGGGCATATTTATTAGTGTTACATTTATAAGTATATTCACGTGAAAAACTTGCGAGTGTTGGCAACATCGTATCGCAAATCAATATCTCAAAAATATGGCACCGCTGTTTCTTGTGGTTGCTCTGCTGGTTGTTACCAACATGGCTGCTGTCGTAAACATTGTAATTGCTTGCTGAACATTTACACGTACATATTTCCACTTTTTTTTTGTGTGCTCTAAATACATTACGTTAAGTCTGAGACATCTATTATTATTTTTGTTACAAATTAAGTGCGACATCATAACGAAATCAACAATAGGTTATTTTGGAAGTGGTAAATTACATGATTAGGACTAAACACAAGGCAGTGAGACGTAAGCGAAAACAATGTATGTTGAAAATTTATTTTATTTGTGTTATTTATTAGTATTAATTATGCATGTGTACATAATGTACTGTATGCCATGGTGAGTTGATACTTATACTTTTTTGTTAATACTTCATTGTTTAATGATCCAGAGCATGTAATTTTCGGCAATGTTACCAACAGTTTTGTTTGATTGATGTGGTAAAAATTAAATTTTGAGTTCAGCAAAAACTTATTTTTTTAAGCATTATTTACATAGGAATTTTGTTGGGCCACAGAAAATTTTCTGTAGACACTGACTTTCGATCAATCTGTGTTCAATGGATTTAGTTTCCACTATATTCATTTTGAAATGGTGGTTAAAGGATAAAAAACGGCTGAAATGAAACGGCGACAAAGACCTCAAAAGTGCTCACAGTATCATGAACAACCTATACCAGTGTGTGCTGTTGTTTTAATGCACAGTGGAGTCTCCGTTATACGTCAGTCTCGGGACCGTCACCGTGACGGTTGAGAGAATAGATGGATAATATAAATGCTTCCCCCTCCCTCTCAAAGACACGACAGATACTAGCGATAATAATGTATACAATATTTTGCACTATATTTTAAACAGGTAGCAATCAATAGAAGTATGTACATCACAGTATGTACTTGTTATTAAATATTGTAAACTTCTGTTACTATTATGTATATGTTAAGTAGTATAATCCTATCTTAAAAAGTCTGTCATTTTCCTTTGTTGTAATACTCCACAGGTTTTTGTTGCTGCCGTGTTGCGTATCTTGCGTAGGAGTAATATATGTGTAGCGTCTGCCTCTTCTTGTTGCTCGTACCATTCAATGCACTTGGAAAACATGTCATCAGTGTCACTGTGGCTAATTATTTTGGGGCAACCCTTGAGTGTATCATCCTCTTCTTCTTCACAACATTCTACCTCCTGTGTTGCACTTAGTACAAGTTCCTCGTCATTTAATGTTTCAAAGCCTCCGTCAAATCTGTCAATTCCCAGCCATTCACTTATTTCACCTATTGATGTGTTTTCTCCACCTGGAATCCCTTGACACAGAAGTAAAATTTCCTCATAATTTCCATATTAGTTTATGGCCCGATTCTCATTTACAGTCTCAGGCCACAGTTTGTTCCAGCCCTTTTTTTTTTTAAATGTTTTTTTAGGTATATCTTTGCCAGGCTTTAGCGACATTAAAAATTGCGTCTTTAATAGTCTATGACCTCCAAGATTGCTTTACACTTATTAATTCATCCCCAACGCAAACAACTTTTTGAATAAAGTATTTTCGATAACGTCGCTTTATGCTTTCAATAATACCCTGATCCATGGGCTGAATTAGTGGGGTAGTGTTAGCAGGCAAAAAGTGGCACGTAATTTTGAGAAGGATGAGTTGGTGCATTGTCCATTAATAACATGGCTTCTTTAGTCAATCCGATCGATTTTACATTTGGCACAAACACACTGTGGAACCACTCATTAAATACACTGAAGAGCAAAAAAAGTGGTACACCTGCCTAATATTGTGTAGGGCCCCCGCGAGCATGCAGAAGTGCCCGCAAGATGACTTGGCATGGGCTCAACTAATGTCTGAAGGTATGCAGAAGGCAATTCACACCATGAATCCTGCAGGGCAGTCCACAAATCAATAGGAGTGAGAGGTGGTGGAGATGTCTTCTGAACAGCATGTTGCAACGTATCCCAAATATGCTCAATAATGTTGATGTCTGGTGATTTAGGTGGCCAATGGAAGTGTCTAAAGTCAGAAGAGTGTTCCTGGAGCCACTCGGTAGCAACTCTCGACGTGTGGGGAGTCGAATTGTCCACGTCCGTCGGAATGCACAATGGACATGAATGGGTGCAGGTGATCGGACAGGATGCTTACGTATCTGTCACCAGTCAGAGTCGTATCTAGACGTATCAGGGCTCCCATTTCACGCCAACTGCACTCCCCCTATATCATGTCAGAGCCTCCACCAACTTGAACAGTCCGCTGTTGACATGTAGGGTCCATGGATTCATGAGGATGTTTCCATACCCGTGCACTTCAATCCACCAGATAAACTTGGAAACGAGACTCGTCAGACCAGGCAACATGTTTCCAGTCATCAACAGTCCAATGGTGGTATTGGCGGGCCCAGGCGAGGCGTAAAGCTTTGTGTCGTGCAGTCAACAACGGTACACGAGTGGGCCTTCGACTCCGAAAGCCCATATCAACGATGGTCCGTTGAATAGTTCGCATGGTGGCATTTGTTGATGCCCCAGCATTGAAATCTGTGCCAATTTGAGAAAGGGTTGCATGTTTAATAATTCTCGTCAGTCGTCATTTGTCCCGTTCGTTCACAATCTTTTCCCGGCCGCAGTGATGTCGAAGATTTGATGTTTTACCGGATTCCCGATATTCATGGTACACTCGTGAATTGGTCGTACGCGAAAATCCAAATTTTATCGCTACCTCGGAGATGCTGTTTCTCATCTCTCGTGCGCCGACTATTACACCACGTTCATATTCACTTAAATCTTGATAACCTGCCATCCGCCGCCGAACCCTCATTCGCCACCGGATGGCAATTAGTGTGATACCGGAAGCCGAAGCTCCCATAACTCACTTAGGTGATTGTGAAAAACAAATGCACCCTGACACTTTCTCAAATCATTGGGTCGGCGGCAGGGGCTGTGTACTGTAGGGCTTTGGGAACCGGGTCCTTATTTAGGCGAGTAATTTTTGTTGCCTATTTAAAATTCAATTACATTTACGTGTTTTCGGCGGGGGAGTGAAGCTCCCCTCCAGCCTCCCGGCTGGAGTGAATGTTGTGTCGTGGGTGTCTGTCTAACAGTTGTTTTGTTGTTTGCAAGTGTGCTATTAGGAGAAAAATGTTATTTCATTTTTAATTTATCAAGTTGGTTTTTTGTATCCAATTTTATTATTTTATTTGTCGTTTCAGTTTACTGATGGTTAACAGAAACTGACGGTTAAAAGGGTGACGGTATTTAATTATCTCTCCATCATTTATCGAGAAACGTATGGTACTATACTTTGCTGACAGAGGGCAACTGCATTGTGCAAAAACACAGAGTTACGTACCAGTGATCTTGGGCAGTTTTTTTTTACCATTTGCTATAGCAAACTTCCACGGTCCCCCTATCCACCTGTATGGGTTAACCTCTTGTTAAAATTTATTGTTGCTTCTGTTTGCAAATGCTTTGCTTGGCCACATTGCAATACGCACTATACTCGTAATCTATATATGTTTGCCAGTCAGTATGGCAACTACGGTATAAGATAGGTTGCGCAGATTGACACTTTCCAATCATGACTGGAGCCCTTGTACCTCAAATCTTGCAGGGATTTGCCACAGGAAGTTATCCAGTGTAGTGAATAGATTAAAAACATCTACCATGTGGTAGGGAAAATTCACTAATTTTATAACCTCATGTACATGAGTACCAGTGATGGAAAAAATTCTGCACAGCGAAATAAAAGGCATTTTGCTATGCTGACTTGATTACATGCTGTAAGCCACAGTGGATGATGATATTTAAATATTGTTAGATGTGGACATAGTGCCCACAAAGTTATGGTTGATAATTGGCTTATAATGTTTGGAATGAAGATGGTAACAATACACTGAGGCGACAAAAGTCATGGAAAACCTCCTAATATCGTGTCGGACCTCCTTTTGCCCGGCGAAGTGCAGCAACTCGACGTGGCATGGACTCAACAAGTCGTTGGAAGTCCCTGGTGGAAATATTGAGCCATGCTGCCTCTATAGACGTCCATAATTGCGAAAGTGTTGCCGGTACAGGAGTTTGTGCACGAACTGACTTCTCGATTGTGTCCCATAAATGTTCGATGAGATTCATGTCGGGCGATCTTGGTGTCCAAATAATTCGCTGTAATTGTTCAGAATGTTCTTCAAACCAATCACGAACAGTTGTGGCCCGGTGACATGGCGCATTGTCATCCATAAAAATTCCATCGTTGTTTGGGTACATGAAGTCCATGAAGAGCTGCAAGTGGTCTCCAAGTAGCTGAACATAACCCTTTCCAGTCAATGATCGCTTCAGTTGGACCAGAGGAGCCAGTCCATTCCATGTAAAAACAGCCCACACCATTATGGAGTCACTACAAACTTGCACAGTTCCTTGTTGACAACTTGGGTCCATGGATTCGTGGGGTCTGCACCACACTCGAACCCTACCATCAGCTCTTACCAACTGAAATCAGGACTCATCTGACCAAGCCACGGTTTTCCAGTCGTCTAGGGTCCAACCGATATGGTCACGAGTCCAGGAGAGGCGCTGCAGGCGATGTCGTCCTGTTAGTAAACGCACTCAAGTCGGTCTTCTGCTGGCATAGCCCAGTACAGCCAAAGTTCGCCGCACTGTCCTAACGGACACGTCTGTCGTAGGTCCCACATTGATTCCTGCTGTTATTTCCCGCAGTGTTGCTTGTATGTTAACACTGACTATTCTGCGCACACGTCGTTAGTCTCGGTCATTAAGTGCAGGCGGTCGGCCACTGCGTTGGCCATGGTGGAATGTTATGACCGAAATGAGGTATTCTCGGCACACTCTTGACACTGTGGTTCTCGGAATGTATAGAGGCTGCATGGCTCAATATTTCTGCTGGGGACTTCCAACGACTTTTTGAGTCCATGCCACGTCGAGCTGCTGCACTTCGCCGGGCAAAAGGAGGTCCAACACGATATTAGGAGGTATCCCATGACTTTTGTCGCCTCAGTGTATGTTTCCAGGGTAAAAATCATATGTGTTTTAATTATTTTTGTCCATACACGTGTTATGAATAGTCACTTTGCAGAAAATTACTTGCCCCCAAGCGTAATTTGATTTAGCAAATACAGCATTTCGTGATCTGCATTCGTTCCGCAAATTTTGGGGGCGTTCATGGTAGATGGACTAACCTGTATATGTTAGTAATGTTACTTTTTGGCAATCGAATCATGTCGACCCCAACACCACATTTTAAAGACAATAATAATTTATCATTTTAAAAATTTTAATGTTTTAGAGACAGAGATGAATAAATATGGTAATAATAATCAGTTTCTTTACGACCATAACAAACTCAAACTTGGCACGTGCCGTGAGTTACGGGAACTCTGTGCTTGTGCATTACTTTGCAACAAAATGGTTTCGTATATGCCCTTCCGGGATATCAATTTATTCAAATGACTTGTGTCTATTGAAACAACTTTTTCAGTAGAAAATCGTCCAATTTTACCTCAAGAACACTGAAAATTGATTTCACACTCAATAGCTGTGCAGTATTTAAACATTTATAACGACAAGGGGAGATCGAGTACTAGTGTGTGTGGTGTCATTTTATTCAGGAGACATCTTACAATTGAATAAAATTGATAATAGTGCGAAAATAATGTTGATTTTATGCCAGAGATGATCATCGAATATTTCAACTAACTTTTTTATATGCACACGTGTGTGCTGTATAAATGGACTGACGATATATATATATATTTTTTCTCAATAAACGGGCAAATTTTAGCCATTAAAATAACATATATTACATAAAATCAAACACTTTAATATAATATTTTGCAGGAAGTAAATTAATTGTGTGCAAACTTTATTGTTTAAAGTGTCATAACATTTAAAAAATCACAAAAATCTTTAATAAAATTGTAGAGAAACTAGTTCAAATGTGCCGAAATCATCCCATCAAACCTGAAGAAATCATGAAAATATTTTCACAAAAAACTGGTTTTTCTAATGATGAGTTAGTTAGTAAATAAATTCCTAAATAATTTTGCTGAGCGAAAAGGGTGATGCCACCTATGCAATATCACAGAGCCACCAGCAAATAATTAACGTTTCTTAAGCGTTCGGGGATAGTAATGCGGACGTCATCAGGCGACTAAGTTAAGAAAAGTCAGATTATTACACAACATTCCTATTTCGAAAAGAATGGGTGCCAGCTCACTGGGTGAACACAAATTCCGTTCTGAGGCCACGGTGCCCCTAGAATCAGGTCCTCTCGAATCTCTTTGGAGACGAGGGCGATGATGTCTATAGAACAGTCACGAATATGATTTCCACTTGGACTTCACCCAAACATTCGCTGATCCCGTTAAATGTCGCCAATTGTACGATTTGTTTGTCTATGGTGATCAGATGTTATTCTCTTAACCGCGGCCGTATCGATTAAGGCAACGATATTCCACTCATCCAAGCTACGGCTATTCTTAACTGATCACTGGTGGAGCTAACCTGACCTAGGTAATGGTGGATCTGTTTGTTATTGGTAGTTTTGGGAGTTCTAGTCGCCAAAATGGTGGACAGGGCGGCCCAAATTTGTCTTACTCTGCTTTATAGTTTACCTGTGGTTCACTCGCCCAAATTGGGAACATTTTGTGCCAGTGGTATTGTTCGTCCGTACATATGCGGCAGCGACACTGATTTGGTGGACCCTTCCCACTATTGACGTCCCAGATTTTGGGATTTTCCCTAATGCCACCTTACTCTTCTCCGTGTCTCGTGCTACAATCACGGATATTCTTAAGAAGTGTTGTGTTCCGTTGAACATCATGAGCCATAAGGCCGTTCGGTATTCGTGTCTCACCATTTCTACGATTGTTTCCACGATCGTTTCGAAAAGTCTTCCTCCAGGAGATGTGGATAATGTCTTTCGTCTAGAACTTAACTTTCGGCTTACGAATATGTCCAGGTCTTCGGTGGCACCTTGTTCCTCGGTAAACAGGGTGACATGTTTTAACTTCCTTTACGTGTTTGCGTATCTGGCCATAAATTTGGATACGAATTGTCCCCAGGACATGCCATATTCTGTGGCGGGCCCCATGCTTTCGCTTCCCCGAGTAGTTGGTTCCCGATGACACCCGCTCACTCTTCCTCGTTAACACCATACTGTTGTAATCTGGTAGTGCACTCTTTGAGGAACGCGCGTGCGTCCTCAGCTGTTTGGCTGGAAAAGTTTGGGAGTGTGTGAAATTTGGCAGGCGTCACGCAATTCCGCCCGGTTAGGCTTGTCCTGTTCTCAGGTGCTGATGGCCCTGGTATTTCGAACTGTGTCCCGCCGGCTCCTATCATTCCCTGCCATGCGGGCATGGGTGGCACGAGTTCCATTCGATGGGTTTGTTGGTTATGTAACCTCAGCACAGGTTGGGTGAATACATCAATTTCCCCTTTTATTCACATGGTTTCTGATATATTCCTGTATTGGGATGCGTACTTTTGTTTACAATTAAATGATCCCTCGAGGACCGCCTGCCATTCCCCGATGGTTACACACGTGGGGTGAAAACTCGTGTTACACTCTTTGCAGTTTATGCATGTCTTTTCGGGATTCACACAATATTCTGCCCAACACATTGAACACTGATTTTTGTTTGGGTATTCACCGGTTGCTGGCTGAATCTCATGCACTGGAAGTTCTGGCTGGAATGTTGTCCACTGTTCCATGCATTGCAAGTACTGGAACTGATGGTGCCACAGGGTAATCCATTCTGCGTGGTGTAAGCGACTCTTATGTATTACGCATTGGCATGTTGCACAGCGCACAGAGTCTGTGCCAACCCCTGCACATGTGGATCACGCGCAGCGGTAGGCGACTGCTGTGAAAGCGAGAGGAGGGATGAAGTACGCATCGTATTTGCTTGGCGGGTACCTGCATATACCTGCGCGAATGCTATATTTGTCGAAGGGAACCAGTGTTCGTGATTTTCCGCATTGAACACACTTCCACCAGGTGGATGGTACAGTTGAATCGTACTCTATTTCTGAACAGTCTTTTGTAAATCACACGACACGGTTGCACATGGAACGCGCGGTCGACGCGAAGCGGTAACCCGTTCCTGGTTGTTATCCCCGGTGCGGCCGCCCATGGTTGTGCATGCTTGATGACCGGTCAGCTTCCATGTAAGATTCTATTGTCCCGCACGTGTCTGACCTACACCACAAAATGGCGGTGCGAACTGCGTTCTTCATGGTCAGGCAGCACAAATGGAGAATTTTAAGTCCGATTCTCCTTTTTTTCTCCAGATTTGCACATATGTTCGCTATGATTTATTTATGCCACACCTAGTTGGGCAAGCCATTTAACGTTACCTGAGCAGTCGGGGATAGTAATGCGGACGTCATCCGACAACTACGTTAAGAAAAGTCAGAAAATTACAGAATATTCTGACGTGAACCATGCGCCGAACCAGGTGATGTGCAAAATCGGTTTTCATTCGAATAGTCTCGTTTGAAACCGAACGAATCATTCGGATTCCAAACATTCGGTTTTTTTCTCCATTCGCTCTTACATATAAACGAATGAACTTTCTTGCTACTGCATGATATCAGTTGAGAAGCACGTTCTTAAAGCGAATTAATGAAAGGTGTTGTTTTGCAGAAGCGATGACACTTGTGTTTATAAAGAAGTTGCGATTTTTGTACTAAAAAAGGTAGCATTTAAAATGATTGAAAGATATTTATATAGTGTGACATTTTTATATATTTTTGTGACTGTGTAATATTTGTTTCTGATAAAACAATATAAACAATATGAATCGCAGAAACCTTTCTGTTGTGTGGAACTATTTTGTTAAGAACTTGGATTCAACTAGTGTGAATTGTCAAATATGCGAAAAGAACTTGAAGTTTTTTAGTAATACTTCGAATTTACAAACACATTTACACAAATTAAATCCTTCTGTTTTAATATCAGATACATTACTATCTGAAGTAGAAGGTGACTGTGAAACGAATTCATGTTTAGGCAACAATACTGCTACTACCAGTACATCTTGTTCGTCACACTCAGGTAGATAAAACTTCCCGCAGCAAACTACAGTCCAGACGACTGATTTATCTAATGTAGCTGCAACTAATACTGAAAGGCAACAGGCGAAGCGGCCCAAGAAACTCAGAATGTACGGTTTCACTTCTAAAGATATCACAAAATCACACAGGTCTGAAATAGATAAGGTACTTGTGAAAATGATAGCAAAAGATCTGCAGCCCTTGTCTATTTTTGAAAATCAGGGGTTTCTAGAACATTCTAAGAAACTGGAACCATAATATACACCTCCAAGCAGGAAGATGATGTCAACGAAACTCTTACCTGCCATGTACAACAATGTGCATAAAACAGTAGCTGATACTTTGCATGCTGCATCTTATGTTGCTATAACAACAGACATGTGGAGAAAATGCGACATCGTACCTGGCAGCTACAGCCCACGCCATTTCAGGGAGCACATTGCACTCGTTTGTTCTTTCAACCATACCAATTAGAGATAGTGATACAAGTGAGAACATCGCGGCCTGTAGTCGTGACATTCTTTCTGAGTGGGCTGTATTATCTAAAACTGTTGCTAGTGTCACCGATAATGCAGCTAATGTAAAAAAGGCTATTGAAATACTGAAGAAACCTCAGCTGTCATTTGTTGCACACACTCTCAATTTAATCGTCACTGATGCAATAAAGAAAAATTTGCAACTGTCCTGCATAGCAAAAAAATGTAGGGCACTTGTGGCTCATTTCAAGATTAGCTCCACTGTAGCCGATAAACTATGTAGCATCCAAAGTCAAATGGGCATTTCACAACTAAAGTTAAAACAAAATGTCTGTACGAGGTGGAACTCGACATTATTGATGTTCGAGAGAATCTTGGCATTAAGAGAGCCCCTTTCTGCAGCATTTGCATCTTTGCCACGTGCCCCAGAGACACTGGATGCTTTTGAATGGGAAATACTTAATGAAAGCATTCATCTGCTGAAACCCATTGAAGTTTAGACAGGTGAGCTTTCTGGAGTTAAATAACCAACTCTATCAATGGCAATACCACTTGTAAGAGAAGTTGAAGTGTTAATTAAGAAGAAAATACTCAAAATGAAACAGCAATAAAACTTCAAACTTCACTTCTTTCTGGTTTTTCCAGTCGCTTCAGTCTCTTAGAGAGTAACAAGATATCCTCGGCAGCTATCCTGCTTGATCCATGGTTTAAGAAAGCTGCTTTTGGTTCAATTGGAAATGCAAAACATGCACACGAGTCTGTTATGGATGAGCTTGCAGTATTGTGCAGATAATAGCAAGGCACTGTAGAAATAATTTCATCTGGTAGTGGAATGGAAAACAATGAGGTGGGGCAAGACTCCATATGGAGCCATTTGACAGTAAAGTTGTGGGAATGAAATCAACCACAACTCCGGTCAGCAATAGCATAGTAATGATGCAACGATAACTTGAAATGCCCTACCTGGACAGGAAGGGGTACGGTATTCAATTTTGGCATGCACAACAAAATGCGTACCCAAAATTTCATCATTTAGCTATTAAATATTTATGCTTACTAGCCACGTACGTACCAGCGGAAAGAGTTTTCTCTAAATCAGGACAGCTACTGTGTGCCCGAAGAAACAGGCTATCACCTCAATTCGTGGATAAACTAATATTTTTGAACATGTATTCCTGAAATGTTTATTAACTTAGTCTGATTAGAGTAACTTAATATATTGTTATATTTATAGTTCTTCATAAATACCACGTAAATTGTATAAATGCTACTTGTGTATATGAGTGTTATGAAAACTTTTTTACTAGTATATCAGCTGATTTGTACAGAGATACTTTATATTTTATTACGTAAAGTTATTTAAAAAATTCTAGAATAGTTGTTACAATTAGAGGATTATTTGCTTCTCCATGAAAAATGTTTCATTCCAATCGATAGCAACAGTGATAAGTACCTATTGGAAAAATTTACGAATAATTTTGTGTGTTAAGTGTGTGTCTATAAATAAGTAATGTATATATGTTTGTGTGTGTGTGTGTGTGTATACATTATCATATGTTTCAAACTGTTAATAAACATTCTGCCAACAATGGGTTTTGCATAAATACTAAATTTCGTAACTAACATTACAAACATTTACATTATATTCTTTTTGTTGTTCTCCCGTATTTTAGTAAGGTGCACGAAAGTTAAATGGATCGAAGACAGTGGAATTGTACCCACCGCCTACCTAGGAGAGTTGATTAAATGACTTCCGGTCTGTTTTGCTGTTACTTGAAAACCCTAAAATCCTAGATTAGACTAAAATCGTAGATTATATTTAAATCTAATCTACGATTTTAGTAACCTATGTAAGATTAAAACCCTACAATCCTAGATTAGATTAACATCCTTCAATCCTAGGTTAGTTTAATACCGTACAATCCTAGGTTATTACAAAATTAGTTATACGTTAATTGTGATAGTACATATATTCGTGTTCTGCGTAATTAGTAGAGTGGAAATATACCACTTTCCGGGGGGTTTTTTTTCTTTTTTTTTTACAGAAAAGGTGTTACTCTAGATAATTGCCTGAATCTGTTCTCACTGCATTGCAATATAAATATTATCAAGTATTTTGTTGAACATAAAAATTATGAGTATTTAATAAATAAGTAACAAAACTAAAAATAATTGCTGTATTTGATTTTGAGTGAAACCGAATCATTGCCGAAGGTGTCTCAGCAATGTCAACATTCATTATACAATAATTAAACATTTACTCTTTGGAAATAAATGATCAAACAACGAACATTCACTTTACTGAAGCGAATGATCTTCATTTTAACGAAGTGAATGTTGGGTAAAATTTCTCTTTACTTAAGTTTACCAATATTTTCAGCACGAAAGCTTAAACGTACTTCTACTAATCGACCAAAAACCTTTATTTATTTGCATTTATTTTTGTAACAAAGCTTGATAAACAAACCGGGATACATGAAATGTTATCATGCTTATTTTTTGGCAGAGTGGAATCAAGTATTTACATTTGAAAACAAAGATCGCTTAGAGTTGCATCTCGTTTCTTAACGACGTGAAAAATATACGTAAATAGCTATTTACTCTTACTGCTGGCTGTTGTCGAGAAGAAAAAATTCAAAACGAAAGATTCATTCGAATTCAGCACACAAAAACAAAAAATAAATGAAATATCTATGGGATATAGTGCCATCTGTTGTTGAGGAAGAAAAATACAAACAGAAAGATTCATTCGAATGCAGCAGGCTAAAATCGAGAATTAGATTTTTTCAAAATAATCGAATCTTCGAATTGTTTTCATTCGATTTTCCCCATCATGATGCCACGGAATGGCCTTGGTGCAATGACACCGAGTTCATTGTCTCCTATAACACAATGGGTGTTTGTAAAACAAATACACCCCAACACATACTCAAATCATTGATATGGAGGCGGGGCGCCGTGTAGCTGTGTTTTGTTGGACACCGGACCCGTATTAAGGCTGTTTATTGGTGTTCCCTATTTTAAAGTAACGTTACGTGTTTTTGGCTGGGGAGTGAAGCTCTCCTCCAGCCTCCCGGCTGGAATGAATAAGTGTCGTGATGTCTGTCTAACATGTTGGCCTGTTGAGTTCAGTGCGCTAATTCATCTCGCATATAATGTGTAGGTGAGTTCCCAGTCTCCCGGGGCCGCCCTCGGGGTACGTTTCATCGCTTCGCTTATCGCTTATATATTAGGGGGCCTGCACCCCTAAGAAAGTATAACTCTTGATATTGCAGGTCATTGTGCTTAAGCCTTGCAGGCTTCTGCACTTACCTTGGCATATGTTTATGGCTTGGTGAAATGAATGAGCATGGTAGAATGATTTCGTGGGTGATATTGAATAGTGTGATGCTTGGCCATCGGGGCTCCCCTCCTCCACCTCCTCACACCCGCAGCAGTGTTAATGCTGCGCCCGCAAAGTGCGAAGGAGGTTGCAGCCACTGGAACCTCCACCCGACCCCTCAGACACCATTGCTGGCATCATGAGCAGCCTGGCTTTAAGTTTCCAGTCTGGAGAATGCAGCTCTTCACATATCTGCTCTCGAGCCGCACCCAGCTGCAGTTTTTACCTCCCCTTCTTTAGAGAGCCTTGCAAGGTGTAACCCCCTCAGGCCCCCCTTGGAAGGGGGAGTGGTAGTGAACGGACTTGCGGGTTTTATCCTCGCCAGAGGTCCTTTGGTAGGCTTACTGAGTTTTTAGGCTCGTGCCAGAGGCCTATTACTGCAGCTGGAATTCGACAAGAGGCGATATGTTACTTGCTAACATATCTCCGGGCCTCCCTAGGATGTGGGTGAATGTCTGGTGATGTGGAATGAATAAAAATATATGGAATAGCCAGTTATAAAAAATATTGGTCGGCATTCAGTCGTATCATGGCACGCATAGCTAACACTAGAGCAGCAGAAGCAGCCCCAGCAGCGGCCCCACCCCAGGCGAACCCCCCGAAGAAAGGAAGGGCGGCCCCAGGGAAGCCACGAGCCAGGCCAGCACACCCACACACACCAGAGACAGTGAGGCCCCCAAACAAGGCCCCAGAACTGTGCGGGTGTACAGCCTAAGGTGTCTCCACTTAAACATTGTGTGTATGCACTCTTTATTCATACCATTTTTTTGATTTTTATTGGGTTTTATTTTATTTTATTTTTATTTTGTTTTATATATTTTTATTTTGTTTTTTATATTTTTATTTTGTTTTTTGTTTTTATTTTTCATTCACATTCACACGTCCATTTACACACATGCATACACACATTAAAACAGAGCTCATTGCAGCTCTGCAAGTCATTGATATAATGGAATAAATATATATAAGGAATAAGGAATAATAGGTATTACATGGTTAATACAGTCAAAAACTATAATATAATATCGGTGTAGTTAAATATTAAATAATATGTAAGGCCGGATGAGGCACTGTCATGGATATGTACAAAAAATAAATAGAAATATAATAGTGGATATAAGAGTGTAAGCTAGTGTCTATGTATATATATATGTACAAACTGCCCCCTTAGGCAGTGTCACCTTAGTCATGTTGCAGGAGGGAGGAGAAGCGCTTTGGGTCGTCGTCGCCTCCACACCAGCCTTTCATCATAATCCCCCAGCTCACGAACCAGGGGGTTTTCACTCGTCGGGATCTTCTTGTACAGTTCTGTGGCCAGTTTGTGTATGTGTTGTGTAAAAGTGTCAATTTTAAGCTCCTTGTGTATTTGTTCGTTGCGTGTGTACCTGGGTGCATTTACTATGATGCGGAGGACCCTGTTCTGGAAGCACTGAAGTTTTCTGAGGTGACAGCCCGAGGCTGTACCCCAGACGGATGATGCGTAGGTGAGGATGGGACGAATGAGTGATTTAAAAATGATGACTCCATTATGTGTACGAAGTGAACTATGGCGGTGAAATAGTGGAAACAGCTGCCTTAGCCGAGAGTTGGCTTTGGCAAGCTGAGTATGGATGTGGTGTTTCCAGCTCAGGGTCCTATCCATTATTACACCCAGGTACTTTACCTTATCTTTAAATTCTATAGGCTGACCACAGAACTGTAGTGTAGTCGTGGGGTTAAGGCGCTTGCGGTCAAAGACGATGGCTTCGGTCTTTGAAGCATTGGCCTTAATCCGCCATTTTGCCAGCCAGGGCTCTATGTCATCCAGGGCAGCCTGGACATGACTTATGGCCCGATCTCTGTTCATCGATGACGCGAAGATGATGGTGTCGTCCGCATAACATCCTATACGAGCCTCTCCAGCTCGTGGCATGTCGTTGATGTAGATGTTGAACAGGATCGGGCCAAGGATGCTGCCCTGGGGAACTCCTGCTGTTGCCTGGCAGATCGTGGATTTTTCACCGTCGAGACTGACATGAAATGAGCGGGATGTCAGATATGAAGCAATGAATCGAATGATGTAGGGCGGAAAGCTATATTGGTGAAGTTTGTAGAGCAGACCAGGATGATAGACCCTGTCGAACGCCTTTTCTATGTCTAGAAGGGCGACGACAGTATGATAGTGATATTCGATGGACTTCGTGGCTTCCAGAGTGAGCCGGGTGAGCTGATGAACAGTAGAGTGCCCACACCGGAACCCAAACTGTTCGTCACGAAGTATGTGGTGAGACGAAATGTGTGCTACCACCCTTCCATTCACCACTCTCTCCAGAAGTTTGGAGAGAGTGGAGAGCAGACTAATGGGGCGATAGCTGGTGGGAAGTGAGGGTGATTTACCGGGCTTTAGGAAAGTCACCACCCTGGCCTGCTTCCACCTATCAGGGAAATGATGATGCCTGAGAATGAGTGAATAAAACTGTGCTAAAATCTGGATGAATTCAAATGGAATCTTTTTAATGATGTTGTAAGTGATATTGTCCTCGCCAGGAGCTGTGTTGCGGCGGATGGTTTTAATGGCTGACATCAGCTCGACGGTGGTTACATCCTCGGTTTCCTCGGGGGTTTCCCCACCCAATACGTCTGCCAGGGTTTCCTCGATGTGGCGCTGGTGTTCTGCGTCGCCATCTCCATCGTTGGGTCGGAAAGTTTCTTCCAGAGCCCTGGCTAGCACATTTGCCTTATCCCCGGCGGTGTAGGCAACCCCCTGGGCATGCGTGAGCGGCGGGACTGTGGAGTAGGTACCAGTTAGGCGCCGCGTCATCTTCCACAGGGAGTTGTCAGCGATCTCGAGAGCAGCAACCTTCTTATCCCACTGCTGCCCCCTGAAATCACTGACGAGTGCCTCCACTGTGTCTTGCGCCTGCTGGTACCTCTCCTTGTACAGTGGGTCACGGGTTCGCTGCCACAGCCTCTTGTGTCTATTTCTGTTTGTGATGGCTTTCTTGATGTATTGTGGAAACATAGTGTGTGTGTCTTTGGGTGTAATTGATGGGATGTGTTGTTTTGCTGCTGTAATGATGGCCTGTTCTATAATTGTAGCTGTGTTTTCAATGTGTTCTGGTGTGTGTGTTGCATTGATAGTGTGTTGTAGTGTTTCTGCTTTATTGTAGAGTGTTGCTTGAAAAGAATCCCAGTCAGCTTTTTTATAATTAAATCTGTGTGTGTGTGGCATAAGCTGTGGGTGTGATGAGTGTTGTATGTCCATGAAAACTGGGATGTGGTCGCTGGTGAGTGCAGTGTCTGTGTATAGTTTGTACTGGAAAGTGTTGCCTTTATTGAGTATAATATCCAGTACATCTGGTGTGTGATGTGGGTTGTCTGGGTAAAATGTTGGTGTTGTTGGTGCATCTACAATGTATGTGTACGTGCTAGCGTGTCTGTGGAGTGTTCTTCCGTGTGTGTTAGCTCTCTTTGAGTGCCAGGCAGGGTGCTTGGCGTTCAAGTCACCTGCTATTAGCACTCGCGGAGATGTGTGTAGTAATATGTCTATCTCACTCGTGTCGAGGGGTGAAGCTGGTGTGATGTATGTTGATATGATGGTGACTGGCTGATTATGTATGTAAATGTCTATGGCTATGGCTTCTGTGTTGTGTAGCTGTGGTAGTGGGTGAGTGTTATGACGAATGGTTCTGTGTACTAGTATGGCAACTCCACCCCCATGTGAGTTTCTGTCTTGCCTATGTATTGTGTAATCTGGGATTTTGTGTTTTTTGTTTGGGTCAAAGTGTGTTTCTGTGATGATGGCTATGTGTGTGTGTGTATTGTGTAAGTAGTCAGACAGTTCGTGTGTTTTGTAGGTTAAGCCCCTAGCATTCCAGATGAGAATGCGGGGGGTGTGTGTGTTTTGTTTTTGTTGTGGTTGTGCTGTCATTATTGTGTGTTTGTGTTTTCTTGTGTTTTATGTAGCAGCACTAGTATTTTCTGAAGGAAAAGTGTTGTTGCCACGAACTGTTGGTGTAGTGTTTGTGTTTGGTCTGCCCATTGTGTGATCTGGTGTATGATTAAATCGTAGAATTTCTTGGTGTTTGTGTGCGTGTAACCAGGAATCTCCTGCATGATCGCATGGAACTTCTGGAATGCCAGAAGTTCCTGCGCCTTAGATACAGGCAGGGGAGCCTGTCGTGTTTGTGTGGTGGTGGGTTTTTCTTGTGTGATTTGTTGTGTTTTTGTATGTGTGCTTGTGCTTGGTTTTTCCTTATTGTGTGCATGTGTGCGTGTGTCAGCCAGCTCTTTCTGTGGTTGTGCTTTGTATTTATTATTTATTATGTATTTATTACTTTGAAAAACTTGTGATTTAATTACTTCTATTGTGTGTGTTTGTGACTCTGGGCTGGTGTTATTGCGTGCTTGTGTGTTGCTGTGCTGTGTTATTTGTGAGTAGGTCTTTCTGGTTTGTTGCTGTGTAGAGCTGGCTTTTTGGTTTGTGTTTACTGTGGTTTGTTGCAAGTTTGTGTGTTTTGTGTTCTGTGTTTTGGGTGGAGCAATTGGTTGTGCATTATTGTACACAGGTGCACTTTTGTGCTCCACCCTGCGTGGTTGTTGTGTAATGTCGGGCTGTGGCGCGGCTCGTGACTTGGCCCAGCGCAGCTTCACTGGGCACTGCGAGTAGGCCGCCGAGTGATCTTGTTTGCAGAGTGCGCATGTTGGCTGCTCTGCTTTGCAGTCTCTGCGGGGATGAGCCCCACCGCAGCGCACGCAGCACTCCGCGCACTCACACTGGCGGCTTGTGTGCCCCAGTTTTTGGCATCGGAAGCACTGCACTGGGCCTGTGGGGGGGATGTAGTGGTTCCAGTGGAGCCTTGTCATCCCCAGTATTCTGGGCACTTGGTGGAGGCGGGCCAGTGTTTTCTCCGCGTCATCCTCCACATGTATCTCCACCTTGTAGAGTCCCAGCGGCTGCCTGGTCCTGCGGCTGGTCATCTGCAGCACCGATGACACCTTTACATGCTGCGCCAGTTGTTGGTGGATGAGCTCAGTGTCTTCTCCCGCCGGGATGCCTCCCAAGACGACACGCAGAGGGCGTCTCTCTTGGCGGGAGAACTGAGCAAACTCAATTCCTCGAGCTCTGAGTGCTGCCTGCACTCGCCGGAACACCAGCTCATCACTGAGGATGAGCGCAAACTGACCCGATGTTCCAGGGTGCGGGCGCAGCTCATACAGCTCCTCTGTGACGCCAGCATTGGTGAGGATGGTGTGGAGCAGCGACGCACGAGTGGCGAAGACATGGAGAGTGACCCGCCTCGGTTTGCTGGGTTTATTTGGCCCCACTGGACCACTGGATGTAGGCTGTGGCTGGTGTGGGGCGGTAGTTGGTGTTGCCTGTGGAGCCTGTATCATAGTCCTGTATTTAGCATTTCCTTTGTAGGGACCTCCCTTATTCTTAATTAATGCAGGTATGCGTGATACCTTGGGAGGCCCTGGAACGCCTTTATTTGTCATGGGATTAACTGTCATGTCAGGGGTGGAAGGGCAGGCAACAACCTCTGGAATGCTGCCTTCTTCCTTGCTGGAGATGCATGGGGGGCCTGCTTGTGCTTTAATGGGTGTGGTAGGTGTTTCGAGCAGGCCTCCAGTTATGTTTAACGATAGGGTTGGTGTGGCTTCTCCTCCCTTCGTCATTGTAGGCGTCGGCAGTAAGGGAAGTCGTCGTGGTTGATCGNACTGCGGTTAGGGACAGTTTGTTTTGGATTATTTTATTTTTACATTTATTGTAGTTTTTTATTTCAATTTTAAGTATTAAGTATAAATTAGTGTTGTCCTAAACTATTTGTTTGTTTAATGAGGTAAAGTGGTGAGTGCTGTGAGAAGCAGCATCTGCTTCTCCTGTAGTGTTGTCNAACTATTTGTTTGTTTAATGAGGTAAAGTGGTGAGTGCTGTGAGAAGCAGCATCTGCTTCTCCTGTAGTGTTGCCATGACTTTCGCCTGTGTGATTATGGGCCTAAAGTGATCCACTAGGGTTACGAAGTGTGTTTCTCGCAGAAAAGCGGCCACTTGGTGGCATTTCTGCTAACATGGCCGTATTTTCAGTTGTGTTGTCCCTTGTCATGTATTGTTGTGATTTTTTCCTTTGCTGTTGTGTGGGTGCTTGTTCCCTGTGAGTCTGCCTTTTCTGNCCCTTGTCATGTATTGTTGTGATTTTTTCCTTTGCTGTTGTGTGGGTGCTTGTTCCCTGTGAGTCTGCCTTTTCTGTGGTTGAAGGGGAGGGAATTCAGCCTTTGACTGTATGTTTGCTCGCGTGTTTTCCCGGATTTTCTGCCTAGTATCTCGTGTTTGTTTGGCAGGTTTAGGTCTCACCCTTTGTTTGCGTGCCTCAGTTGGATTTCTTCGTACGGTTTCCATACAGCAGTGTGTCCTGTTTTCTTGCGGAGTGTACATTCCCACTTTGCTTTGTCCTGTTCTTTAAAGGTACAATCTGCCTTTGTGTGCGGTCCCGTACACAGAGCGCAGATTGGCCGAAGTGTGCAGTATTTCTGAGTGTGGCCCAGTGCACAACATCTTCAGCTTGGTGTTTATACATTTCTATGCGAACTGACGTGTAATGTAGTGTGGGTATTTTCAGTACGTCGAGTCCATCATGTTGATGTACTGCAGCCCCATAGACTGCAGGTGTGTCAGCTGGTGTTTGGAATTTCCAGACGTAGAGTTGTCTAAAGCCATATTCTTTGAGCTCCCTCCTTGGTGTTGTGTGTCTGTGTTGTATGCTAGTCCTTTGATGTGATGACTATTTTAATAGGCCTTTAGTTTTTTTTAGGGTATATCATAAAGTTGTAGGAACTCACAGAAAGCAGAGTGCTTCCCCCTTCTTACAAGTACCTTCAGGTGTTGTCTGTTGGTGACTGTGATTTTCATTAAGTGTTTTTTTTCCCTTTGAAATTAAGATTTATGTATTTTCGTCTCGGGGTGTCAGGGATGTACGCAGGGGGAGCCAGTGTTTTTGGACAAGTGTTTTTGTGTGTTTCAGCCGTTTCGGAGCTGTTGCTTGAAAAGTGTCTTGTGTCTCCTACTTGTTTGGTGCCTTTCTGTGTTGTGTTGTGCTGTGTTGAGCCCTAAGTAGCGGAGGAAGGGGGGACAGCAGTCGCCTTTCTCCTGTGCTCCTTACCTCCAACTTCCTGTCGCCCTGTCGACTCCATCGTGTCCTTGTGAGCCTACCATCGCAAAGACCTCTGTAGCTGACTGAGCTACCTGTAGGGTAGCAAGGCTAGGCCAGAAGGGGAGAGCTAGCCTTCCCCAAGCGCAGCCTGGTTGCGAGTGCGACGACAAGTCTTTGCAGACTTACTTGATTCAAAATTTGAGGGCCTAATTATTTTGTGTATTTTTAATTATATTGTTAATTATGTTTTAAACTAAATGGATCAAGCAACCGACTGGGAGAGAGAGCCCCGGAGCTTAACCATAATATGTTGCGTTTCATGTTTGCTGCTGACACATTTTTATTCTTTTTCATAATTTGCTTTTCAAATATAATAACTGTTTATATTAATCCTTCAACATTACTAGGTAATCGTCGGTACAGGATGAATCCAGGAGCATCCACACGGGCGAACGGCCCGCCCCTCGAGAAGAGTCTCGCTGCTGGCGTCCTTATAATCTAAATTCCACTAAACCAACTTTTCTGAAACCTGGCACCGCAAATCCCAACTGCCTGTTACCCGCTGCTGAGCCCACGACAGTCCGTCGCCACAAGGAAAGTAAAAAGGAAAGTACCTGCTCCACAAAACTGAATACATGCACACCTGTGGCACACTGCTCCCCAGAGTATGAGCAAAGCAAGCATGGAGGGCGCACACGCTTATCAGTGTCATGAAGCAGGGGAATGGATGTGCCAGCTGTACTTGCTTCGTCAAGCACCAGAAGCAGTCACACACATTTGCATGTGATCAGTTTTCTGCAGCTATGTAAATTAATGTATTTTATATTTAGTTTTATTAGTATATAGTATTATTACAAATTTTGTAACTAGTTCGTAAAAAATTGTTCACACACAAAACTCACCAAAACACACTGTTTTAAGNGTATTATTACAAATTTTGTAACTAGTTCGTAAAAAATTGTTCACACACAAAACTCACCAAAACACACTGTTTTAAGAACACAAAGTAATTCATAAAGGAGGAAGTAGTTCAACAGAATAAATGCATCTATAGACGGTTCACGGTAAAGTGAGCCCTTTTTAAGGCCGTGCTTAAAAGTTCCTTTTAGCTTGTTTGTATCCTTTCGTCAATTTTTATTGTAAAAATTGTCGTGACACACAGAGTGTATACATTTCTGCCTGATGTCATGTTATGTTTCTAGCATATGCTGCAGCCACTGAACATTATATAGAGTAGGTGCTAGATTTTATTTCAATTTCTGCATTGCCTATAATGGTTTTTGGAAGTTCAGTACCAAACAAAATAGCTTGTGATTTATATTGATTAATTACAAGTCTATTTTCAATAGAACAGTTTGAGACAGTTTCAAGGCATGCTACATGTTAATAATTTTTCCACAGTGTCCATTCCATTTACTAAAACACCTTTCAATAAACAAGTAAGCTAACATTTTCAGGTGCTGAATTAAAATGTTCATAAAAATTTAATTTAGGTGCATAATGATGCATGAGGTTTATTTTTATTACACTGTAGTTTTTATGACCTGTATCTTGACGGCCTCTCTAAAAGTATCCAGGCAGTAATTGTGGACATTATCTATTTTATTAATGTAGTACGAAAATCATGAAAGTAAGCATGCACGTGTGTGTGTGTGTGTGTTTGTGTGTAGAATTTTACTTCCACAGGTGTGTAAATGATGCCACTGTCTGTGAATGCTCGTGTGTGATTAATTCCCAATGTCATTCACAATAATTTGCCATAATTATTATGATAAATGGGAGGGAACTCGGTAGGCTTGCCTAGAGGGTTGGCAAGGGGGGAGCAATTGCCCAGGGGTCTGATCTCTGGGACGGACCAGGGGAGGGATTCACATATTTTTTAAAACTACTTATGAATGGTTTTCTGTTAATATTCCAAAACGACTATTACAATATATATTTTTGCCATATCAACAAATAAAGATAAAAAGAGTTTTGAAACCTCCTTATTTAGGATATTTTCTTTTGATCATTGTTTTATTTATTCCATTACGTCGTTAACTGCTTTGAAAATAAAAGCTATCCCAAACCGAAGCAGCAGCGAGGTGCGGTGTGTTCATGTGTAGTGAGATTCTAAACTATGCACGTGGCGTTCATACCGGTCCAGTCACAGCGCACGTGATACTTCTGTAACCCACCCGCTCTCCTATTGGATTGTTGATTTGCTTGTTTGCTTCCGTGAGTGTGCGCAAGCTGTGATGACTACGGTCTGAATCCTGATTATTGTTACTACANTGATTTGCTTGTTTGCTTCCGTGAGTGTGCGCAAGCTGTGATGACTACGGTCTGAATCCTGATTATTGTTACTACAGACAGTTCAGCGTGTAGTTTTTTCAAGTTAAATATTTTCTGGTATTTTGTTGTTGTGTAAATAATTAATGTGCAGTGTAAGTGTGCAACTAAGCGTTGTTTGGGACAGTGGACTGTTACAAATGTAAATCTGGCCACCGGAAACTAAAATAAAGAGAGCAAAAGCTTGAAAGTGGTAATAAAGGCTTACAGACATTATTTGAAGTATTTTCATGACAAAATGTCTGATGAAGAATTAGAACGAAACAACGACTCCAAGACTAAGGAAGAAAGAGAGTTTAGAACAGATGTTTTCTGCAGAGTGATTGATTCTGTTGCCAGTGGGCTACATGAAAGGTTCACTAATGTAAGGAATCTTAGTAACATCTTCCAGTGTTTGTGGCAATACTTGGATAAAGACGAAACTGCAATCGCCAACTCCTTTCAAGAGTTACTTTCTACCTTTCCATAAGATCTCTCAGAAGCTCTAATAGAAGAACTTACAGACCTATAATCTATTCATACAGTGAGATTTTGGTGCTTCTATTTAGTCACCATTTAAGTTGATAAATAAAACTACAAGCTTAAAATTAGAGTTGCTGTATCCAAATGTGTACATAATTATCCATTTATTTTGCACACTTTTAGTGTCGGTAGCGTAAGACAAGGGGTATTCCTGTGCAATTAAAAAGAATATCTACCATGGTGTAAGAGCGACTCCGCGGACTAACTACTCTTGCCAAGGAGGCTGATATTGCTCGTAGTGTTGACTTCCGAGACATCATTGAAGATTTCGCAAACACAAAAGCAAGAAAATAATTTTATAATTTAGGATAGTTCTCTGTTTGCTGACTTTACAAGTTACATTTGTATTAGTAAGATTTTGCGACTATTTTTACTTTACTTATTACGTTACTTTTTACACTTTTTATTTTTATTTAAGTAATAAAACCAAAATTGGGAGTACTGTAGTTTGATTTTACCTGAAATTGAGATGAAAATTTGTAAGTCGTAAGAAAATAGAACATTCAGTGAAAGTGTGTGGAATTACAATATTATTGCCATTCAAGACATTGTAACCCACAATATTNAGAAAATAGAACATTCAGTGAAAGTGTGTGGAATTACAATATTATTGCCATTCAAGACATTGTAACCCACAATATTATAAAGCAGGTAATTACAGTGTATATTTCTTTTCAACGTAATTTGAAACTTTACATGATTTATAATAAACTTGTATCGTAATATTCTGCCACTTCTGCTTATTCCAATAGGAAATAAAAAAAAGTTTGAACTTTACTAACAGTGTTAAAATTTGTTGTTTTCAGCTTAATTTTTTTCGGTGTTTAACATGTTGATGACAAAATTTTTACCAGTAATGTACTATGTTTTTCTACTGAATACTCATAACATATATGATACTGAGTTAAAGAATCACTGTATATTATGTATATGTATGTTTACAATTATATAACCACACATGTACACATTTTTGAGGAATAAACGCTTCACTTGTTTGTTTNGGTCCAGGATTTTCTGTGGGCGGCCCTGGAACCGAGAATGCTGCCCTGTAATGTAAATAGTACCCTCATCCCCCTCAACATACTGCCTTTTCCCCATTGGGAAGGCTCTTGTCTTTCAGCAGTCGCTCCACTTTGTTCATCAGCTTTACTGTTGTACTGTATTGCATGCTTTAGCAAAATTAAGGAAACAAGAGTTAACTTACTGCAGCTTGGCTAGCCGTACTCCTGCCCCCAAAACTGCAGGTGTTTGTCCATCCATCCTTGCACGTTCATTATTCTCACAATACAGTAGCATGCAATTGAAGACACACCGACCTGCCGCTTGTCAGCTCTGCTCTGTCCACCTTTAGTATGGGTATCACCATGACCACCTTGCCAGTCCTCTGGGAGTAATGATAATAACCACCAAAATGTCAGTTACATCACTGTAGAAAGACTTTTTTTTTTGTTTGAAAGTAAGTTAACAATTTTTGTTATATTGACAGTATTCCAATATTTTATAGTCTGTCTTGTTTCTGGGATTTTCTTATGTATGTGTTGATTCTTTTCATTGAGAAAAAAAAAAGCATTCAACAAAAGAATTTGTTGCTGGAATGGTAGCTATTACAGAACACAATTTGTTCAATTCAGGNAGCATGCAATTGAAGACACACCGACCTGCCGCTTGTCAGCTCTGCTCTGTCCACCTTTAGTATGGGTATCACCATGGCCACCTTGCCAGTCCTCTGGTAGTAATGATAATAACCACCAAAATGTCAATTACATCACTGTAGAAAGACATTTTTTTTTGTTTGAAAGTAAGTTAACAATTTTTGTTATATTGACAGTATTCCAATATTTTATAGTCTGTCTTGTTTCTGGGATTTTCTTATGTATGTGTTGATTCTTTTCATTGAGAAAAAAAAAGCATTCAACAAAAGAATTTGTTGCTGGAATGGTAGCTATTACAGAACACAATTTGTTCAATTCAGGGNAAAAAAAAAGCATTCAACAAAAGAATTTGTTGCTGGAATGGTAGCTATTACAGAACACAATTTGTTCAATTCAGGGGAGCCGTGTACATTTAAATCAGATTGTTTCAGCTATTCATTATCTCGAAAACAGTTTTGGCCTCTGGAAAATTTAACTTTGCAACTAGTTAATTCCTAAGACGATGCATATCAAAGTGATTACTGTAAGATGATCTTAAAGAGGCAGAAGTTTCCCCGGGGAATATTTTAGAATTTGTTTAGTTTTTATTTGGGTCCATTAGAGCCAGAGTCTTAAAAAGTTCCGAGTGTACAGAGTCTAGTATCGAGCTGAATCAAAATGGAGTCAATTATTTAAAAATATTACTTTCTTTAGCTACCTTTGAGATCAGTTTCTTCATATTTTCATTGTTTTTACTGGGAATATTATCCTTAAATACAGACCAAATTATATAAACTGAGTCTCTCTTATTTTAATAATAGTTTGTTTCTTTCAGATTTTGGAGGCAATAGATACTGCCGAAAGTCTTAGCTTGAATAATCTGAAACAATGCATCTACAACAGAAAATAAATCAGAAAAAAAAAACACGTAACAAAAAATGAAAATAGAACCTGTTTTAGTGGTGCTAGGAAACCATGTTCTGTAATATAAGTTCCATTATCCTATTCATCAGGATTTTCTGTTATGTTTTCAAAAAGACAGATTAGAGCAGTTTTGTTTTCGAAAATTGTATGAACCAAATGGGAGTCGTAATTCCATCTTGTTGGGCAGATGTTAGGAAAACATTTGCACATCAGTTTGTCCAAAGTAGAAGTGCACTTCGTAGAAAGAGAAAAAAATTAGGCAAACTCACTTAATGTTTTAAAGAATATCTCGCAATATCTAATATTAAGTTCCTGCGAAAGCACAAGATTAGGTGAATGCACGCAGCAGTGTATGAATGCAGCACTACCGTACTTGTTTCTGTAGCCCATTCAGAAAACAGGCCATAACAGCAGCTCCTTCATGTTTGTGCAGCAGGTGCACTCGTCTTCTAATTTGAAATCATGATCTGCCAATACTACTTCTGCTGACGTCAGCAAAATAGAGAAATCTTTCTTCAATGTTACCCTCACTTGCCACATACAGCAACATATAGGAAAGCTGCGACATGTTCGCTATATCAGTTGTGTCATCTAGGATGAATGCCACAAAAGGAGTCAACCTAATTTGTGCTTTAATTTCCCTCATGATCAACTGGGCGACACTTTCTATGTCATTTTGTGAGAGTTCGTGTTTGCGAGCAGCTCTATGAAAATTGTTCATGTCACTAAAACCGCTTTTATTCCATACTCATTTCTCCGATGTAAACATTAAATGCAGCCAACAATATAATTTTAAATTCTATTTACATCCTGTAAGCCATTTGTGGGAGCTGTAAAAATTATCCTTAAAATGTCTTCGGCACTGCACGCCACTTGATTCAGCCTTTGTTACAATGTACGTGTCTTGGGGTTGGCCAACTACGTAAAATTAAATCTCTTTTCTTTTCAAAACTCCTAGCACTAAAAGATGAACTGAGCAATTCTACAGTCGCATGTCTTCACCTGCTTGTCTCTGTCTGCCGTCATCTCTCCTTCCCCCGCCGAGCTTCCTGCTGCCACACCTTCCTCTGGCGTCCCGCCCGAGGTCCCTACCAGCGCCCTCAGAAGTCGGTCTTGGTTCCCTTGGCCAGGCGAGTAGGGCTGATAAGGTCAGCATGGCTATGTCGTCTGTCTACAATTTACCTTTGCCCTTTGTCACTGGGAAACTGGAAGTGAGGTGAAAAATAACGAGTAAATGTAACAGTTAAAAATATTGCCTAAATTAATTTCCAAACCGGCCGTTTATTTTACGTAAAAACTTGCGATTACTTGAAAAACACCGGTCATAATAAAACCAGGCAGCTGGCTTGGTTCCCTATTTCAGCTGACGGGTGCGCACGGAAATACCTGAAGGTAGGGGCAAGGGGAGGCTGTGCATGGAAAAGCTCAAAGGTAAGAGGNGGGGGGGGGGGGAGAGTCACAGCGCATCATTTACAAGGTGAGTCAAAATTATTTGTTTCCCTTGGTTGCATGCAATATTCGCCCCTGACTGTCCTACAATTTAGTTGATGTGGCAGTTGACAACAGTGGGAGGGACAAATGATTTCACAAATGCTAATTCCTGTAAACTTTTTTTAATGATATAATTAGTTTCACAATGTACACATTTTAAAATTCTGTATTGAATTACAATTTTACATGTTAACAGAGTTTAGAATTTCGTAACATAATTAGTGACATACGGATTCTTCACATACATTCAGCTGCCTTCAGACAGTGAAATTTACTGATGAAAGGGCATTCCCAGGAGACTGTGAACTATTATAAAGCAACACAAAAGTTATAGTAAGTTACTTTTGAAAGAGTTATAGTCGCACGTACCTCTTCACGAAGAGGTGGAATGTACTTCTCTTGGTGGCGCTAGAATTTTTTCTGCACACCCCAAACCTGATATGACGTGAACTTAAATGAGATGAGGATGGGCAGTGGCAGTCCGAGGCCTCCCGTCACAACACATGGTCGGTCAGTTCACTTGAGGTGGAGGAATGGCGATGTGGCAATGCATGGTTTCAGAATCGCCACAAGGAAACATCCTGCCACACTGAATTCCAATTTGGAACCTGTTAGAGTCACCATCCAAGCTATGTACAATGTACATCCACTTAGCTTAGTGTCTGTAACAACAATAACTTCAGTGTGACCTAATATGAACATTTCATGCATCAGATCAGAAGAGGTACACAAATGTTTGAAACGTGTTACCACTGCTGTTTCCAAGAATGTGAGAATAGCCGAATGTGTGTGAAACAGAAAGTATAAATATGAAACAAAATTGCTGTGACAGACAACTACAATAGCTCTTAAAGCAATTTTTTTTTTGTTTGGATTCATAGTTCAGGCACCTTAGAAAATTATGGGGGGAAATGGACATATGCCGAAGCAGAAACCAGTGATGCCCTCTACAGCATAAAAGTTTTCAACAACCAAAGAAAATAAAACTTGGGTATTGTAGTTTTAAAACTTTATTTTGTGTTTTCTATTTTTGAATTGCTATTGAGAAAAAAAAAAATTTTTTTAACACCTTTGTATAGTTTTTATAGTCACTACTCTCTTTTCTTCTTTTCGTTCCTCCACTTTTACACCACATAATTTTACATTTTTATTATTTACATCTTGTTCAGTGTGACTTTTCCACCAGTTGTTGACTGTCTGTGTTTTGCAAAGTGTATTCTTACTGCGTACATGGAATGGTAACAAGCAGAGCCCAGACTGCCCACAGCCTTTCTCTGATACACTACCACAACTGGCAGAACAAATTTACATCAGGTTAAACTACAGCAATCATAACATGGATGTTGTTGCACTTAATTTCTTATTTAATCACTAACAGAAAACATGCAATAAATACCAGAACAGTTGCATGTGAAGCATGTCTTTCAGTCATGTGTCGTAACCGTCGGCTACAGTTTTCACTCGCAGACTTTGACCACGAAACTCGCACACCCTCACTGTTGCAGAGGCAACTGACAAGAATACTCCATAAGTACACAAAACATTGTACTCTCAATATTTATAAAAACTTAACAAATTTACCATTTTAAAGCAAGGACAGACACAACATGATCACAGCTCCTTAATAATGCCACACCAAACAGTTAAACACATTAAATAAATTAGCCTATGCACTATATAAAAATATGTTGTATAAATTCTCACTATATGTAAACTTTTCTTTCATCTGTGGATATTTACATCAATACCGAGTACCTGTCCGCCAGGAACATGCCATCGCATAACATCAAGCCGAGGCACTAATTTTAATTAATACTGAAACATTAGCAAGAACAGACGAGAGTGACCACAATAAGACTTTTAAACGATTTGACTACGCTTCTGAGAAATAAACTTTGTCATCCCAGTGCACAAATAAATACAAATTTACACATACCATGAAAATATCTTTCGCTGATATTCATTTCATTTTGCCTGAGGTGCCATCAGTTCAGCAACACACACACACACACACATCCATATATGTTTAAATGCATGCAGTCTTGCCTACCAATAAGCTTCACGTACGATGGAGTTGCTTTGCCTAGACCAGCCTGTTGGGCAAAAATTCTGTGTGCATCAGTTTTACACATACCACATGTTGTTTACTACCAGTATCGTACACAGTCTTAAAGTGGTCACACTGTCCCATCAGAGAACAATTATGGACACTAAACACAGTATTCCTAACTCACCAATTTTGGTTTACAATACCAAATGACATTTATGTTACAGTATTTAACACTTGATAAAAATCGATAGAAATTATTAGCGAAACTGTTTAATTTACAGTACACCTATATCCTGACTACTTTTAAAATGCATTTCATTCACAAAGCAGCTTATAATATTAAAATGGTTTCAGGTCCACTTACATATACATGGAGTGAAATAGAATTTACAAAAAAATTATGTGGATGATATTAAGTGTTGCCCACTTTTTTTTTTTTTTTTCCGGCAAAACATTAAGAAACATGGTATTTTCAGCTTATAATGGCATTATTTATTTTTATTCTGTTTTGTGAAAATATTTTTATGTACATTTAAAATTACTACGGATCTTGCATTTTTAAAATTTTTTTTTTATTAAAGAGGTTTTGTGTTAGAAAGCAAACTATGAGACCAGAATTCTGTCAATGGGATAAAATCTTAAAAATAAAAATTTGAAGTGTGTGAAAAAAATCAAAAACTTAAGTTTTTGCAAAAAAAAAAAAAAAAAAAAAACATATGATTTTAAATTCTGCAAAATATCACGAAACCTTTAATAAAATCTGATTTATGAGTGAAATTGGCACTACATAAATATTGCATCATAATTTTAGTTGCAGCTGTTTTTAATATGCATGAAAGTAACATTGTTTGCATTATGGTACATCAGTTTAATCTGCATGTTGGAATTCAACGATTGCACCATTCCCATCCTAACGCTACCTGTACTTCATGATATCAGTCATTCAAATATTTCTAATATTGCTCTATAGTAAACACTTGTACATGTGTTTTGTTTCTGTAAACACACAAATCTAAAATTTAACGTGAATAGAAAATTTTAATTTCTGAAGTATTTTTATGGTGATGTTAAAAAAATGTTAAAAGAGTACTATAGAGTTACTTTACAGGTTTGTAACTACAAATAACTTGTTACATGTCCAAATTATTCAAATTCAAGAGTTCATACATCAACCTTTCAAAGAAATTAAAAATTTTGTGGTTAAAAAAATTTGGCTTAATAGTTTTGTCAGTTAATCATAGCACATAAATTGTACAAACTTCCAGTATCATTAATCAAGATTTTGAAAATCCATCATCATAAACTCTAATAAAACTTTTGAAGTTTATGCTATCATTTATTAATTTACAGAAAATTCACATCAAAGTGCAAAATTAAGTTGCCAGATTATTACAGTGCCTTAAGCCCACCCTGTTGGAAAGCCGTGCCAAAAACACATGCATAGTGGACATTTTCTTTACGACTAGAAATATCACACATTCCTTAAAGTCTTACTATCACAGGACAAATGACTGAAATGCAGTAATGACTGGCGGCAGACGTCGTAACTGCATGGGCGTAAACTGTTGCTGCGCGAACTGAAGATGTGCGACTGGTTTCTGGTGTAGCATCAAAGCAAGGGATGCAAATGTTGGATGAAAAATAGGTTCAGAAATTTTAACGTGTCCCTTCTCAAATATGCCATCACTTTAGAGATCCAAGCTGGCTTGTAACAAAGTCATGTTGCAAAGAGCACACCCATTTAACATAAAGTTTTAAAATATTTTATCATATCAGGGCCATGGGCTATGTTTTAAATGAAATGATGGGATTTATCGTTATCAATAAAAATAAATTATACACATTTTTATTGAAATTCTTTTTTGCCCCAGACACGTTCCTTTTGGAAATTTTCATCCGATGCACTGAAACTTACTTTTCTGGCATCAGAAATAACTGTGTAAAAATTCTCTACACACAAAAAATAATAAACATTAATGCAGGAGCACTTCTTGTATTTTTTTCTTTCCAGCATGGTTCAGAAATACAATATAGCCTAGTTTCACATGTATGCTCACAAATATGTACTAACAACATTTCTCGGATGGGTGCACTACTTATTTTCATAGCGTAGCAGGCACTGCCGTGGTATGCAGGTTTATTGAAGCTCTCCCACTTTCATTCTGCTATCACTGCTTCCTTCCCATCTCACCTCAGCTCGTGCCTTCTCCTGGCCGACAGAGAACAGTGGGAATGCTCCTCTTGGCACAAGCCATCTCCAAAATTGCACGCGAGAAATCTTGTGGCTTTGCTGCTGCTGCTGTTGTAATGTGTTTTGTGATAAAAGGTGAAATTGGTGAGTTTAAATAGGGATGGGGCAATCCCGATTCTAAATACCACGATACGCTCGATACTGCTAGTATAGAGAGATATCAACAATATCAATTCTTCACACTGAACAAACTTTATTACGTGTTGTAAACATTGTTGTTGAGAAAAAAAGGGTGTCCTGTACTTGAGTTGTGATGCTGCATATTTTTACTCAATAATAACCACACTTTTTTCTGAAAATATTTTTGAAAAACCAGGAGCTGATTAGGATCAGGTATCATACATTTTTTGGCCTGAGAAATTTTTTTTTGTGCAACTGTACTGTTTATTTGAATAAATAATTTTAGTTGTTACAGCAATGCCATTGATAGTATATAATATGTTAATAAATTAAAATATTTGTTTTCTGATTTTTAAAATAATGTACGTAAGATTTAAAAAAAATGTCTGAGATTGTATGCAGAACATGGAATATGTTATTTCGCTGTAATTCCGTAACAAAACGTATTGCATACATTCTCCACAACACAAAACACATTCTCCAGAAAACAATGGAAATTTCTGTAGTAGCCGATGAGGCAGGTGCGTGTTTGTAGGAACAGGATGTAGGGCGACAAGCCATCTAGTGGGGAACCCAGCAGTTGCACGGAGCAACAGCGGCGTACCCATCTAGCAACAACCCTGCTGGTTAAAACTGCGCAACCACTGATAGCGCGTCATTTTACAATTTCATACGTTATAGTCAATACGCTACTTGAAAATAATTTACACCTTATATTCAAATGAAAGCAATCCAAAATTTATGGTATGGCTCAAAAATTTGAATTAGTGTTTCAATATTCTTTCAAAAATGTGGTTGATATTGTAAAATAAATAGCGGTTGTTTACCCTGTAATCAGTTTTCAATACAAAAACTATGGCCGTGTTCGAATTGGCAGTTTAAGTTAACCAAAAGGTCACGTGACCAGGATTAGTCAACTAAAATGATGACGTATTTGGTATTTTAGTTCTTTGTATATAACGAAACTTACTAAAATTCTAAATTACCCAATCACAACCATCTATGAACGAGTGAATATCGATTGCATCTGAATTGAATGCTACTAAATACTAAAATAAAATGGTCAATTNCAACCATCTATGAACGAGTGAATATCGATTGCATCTGAATTGAATGCTACTAAATACTAAAATAAAATGGTCAATTGGAACATGGCCTTCGGCTGCAATTGGAATTTCAAACAAACGTGCGCGCATCTGCTGTGCCGTTTGTTGTTGAATAATGGGATTAAAATGCAGTGCTTCATTTATAGCAACAGAGAAACAAATGCATTATTTTGCTTCTTTAAAACAAAATGTGATTTTTTTTTGTAGACTGTAATAGAAATACAGGGGAAGCTATTTGAAACATATGCATCAAACTTGGATTGCTGGAGAGAAGCACGCAATGGAATTATTTGCTTCCAAAAGCACAATAGTCTCTTTTGACAATGTGAAATATATTTAATTTGATGGAAGACCATTTCTAATGAAAGCAAAATTAAACCTCCTACTGAAATAAAATTTTCTATTAAAGTGGTTCAACCAGTGGCCTCATATGTATACCAATAATTTTTCAAAATGTTAAGTATTGAGTATCGGTAAAGGTAACAAGTATCAAAAAGCTAAGTTATTGAATCTATCAAGGTATCGGTATTGAGAAAATTTGGGTATAGGTCTATCACTAATGAAAATTTTTTTATGTTACTCTATAAAGGTGTATGTAGGTGACTTTTTTTTTTACAAGTTTTGCTACACATTATGGTGATGATTCATCAGCCAGTTGTTTATTAAAGAAACAACCACATTTCTGACATTTTTTTTTTGTAGCTTACTAACAACACTGTAATTTTTAATTCACCATCTAGCCACTTGATCCTCTCCACCATCTTTCGAATATAACTAAACACTTAATCTGCGAACACGAATCGTAAGTGCCATTCGTATTTGTATACAAAGACGGAATTTTTTTAATTGCCGTAATGAATGCTTTTAGTTTTTACCCACTCAGGCGACCCTCCTGAGTGTTATAAAAAAAACGAGGTTGCTAAAAAATAAAAATTATAACTTTCTCACATGCCTGTTGGCTTTAGGATTGATGGCATGAAACAATATTAGATTAATATTCTTATGCTTCTGTAGTCTACTCAGGATAATTACTTTCTGAATTTTTTGTGTGATAATTAGTACGTTGAACTAACAGAAGAAGTTTTGCTTGAACCTATGAAGTAAATATATTACATGTGCTCAGTGTAGAAACATGTTGCCGACCGGCACATTCAAAAGGCTGTGAGGAACACAGAAATGGAAGTAATTAGAATGGGTGCCATATATTGTGATATATTCAAATGGTTGCTATTTCAGAACTAGTAAACAAATATAGCTGGTTCAATCCAAGATACCCACAAGATGAATTTTTCATCAGGATTCGGAAAAACAAAAACATTGTCATTGATACTCAGAAAATTGTTTAAAGTGCCTATCACCAGTTATGCCCGAGTGGTCAAAGAAAGAGTAGCAACTACCTTCTAAGAGGGATGCTTATAAATTCTTTTAAATGTGTGAATGTAACACTCTGATATGCTGTCTTAGTACAGAGGAGTTTTTGTTGTACACTGGTTCAGTTTCAGTTTTGAAGTTATGTATTTTTTAAGTGTAAAGTTATTCTGTACTCAACAAAAAACTTGACAGCGTAGTATGTTCACTATGCGTACCACAATTAAGTTAAACTTAATATTAATGTCAATCGTGTATTTTAATATTTAGAANCCACAAAAAACTTGACAGTGTAGTATGTTCACTATGCGTACCACAATTAAGTTAAACTTAATATTAATGTCAATCGTGTATTTAAATATTTAGAACAAAAAAATAACGTGAACACACAGAAATAGGAATGCATATGAGACTCCTACAGCAAAAGTGTAAGTTGGCCTCAGATATTATTAGGCATTTGACAAGCTAAATACCTAAGAACATTCATTGGAAAGCCGGCATGAGGTTGTTATATCACCAGGACACCCCACAACTGCCCCAGTGAAGTGAGACTCAGCACACAGCTGAATTTCCACTGGTTTTCTGTACTAGCTTCTAACATGAGAAAAACAGGCTCTGTGTAAAAATTATTTTGAAAACATGTTTTTTTTTTATTTTTACAAACCCTTTGTAACTCAAGTCATTTTGCCAGTCATCGCGACTAATACTGATTCTTCTGTATCGAGACATATGATGAAGGGAAAAGACTAAAACAAGGTATGGATGGGTGTAATTTGGAACTGGAATGGTCTCGCCTCAGTACACAAAATTGCTGATTAACACATTTTCACAGGACAAAAATTCACATGCATAAAATTTTTATTATCAATGGTGAAAATAATTTATAAACAGCACATAGGAAAAGGGGGGGAACAACATTTCTCTGATGTGCCTGTCATTAAAATTCACAACGCACATAAATATTTAACTTCCTCAAAACTTTTTGGAATGATTCTTACACAGCGACACCAACATTAATACATGCTTATATATATACATAACTTAACAACATGCATCACTACTATACATATTTGTTATGAACATACAACATGCATAATTAACTTTCGTTACGTCTGAATTTTTTGCAACGCCTGCATTTGTACAATCTATGATGTGTGATTTACAGCAACATGGCACGATTATGCACGGCGACTGCATATAGGACGTTCATGGTTAACTGAGCACTTAAGTAATCAACCTTTGAAAAATATCACTGCTTCTATCTGTATTTGTTTTAACAGGCACACTGACTAGCATGCACCCAGCAGAAGATGTTAACGCTGGAAGGAAAGTAGTTCCACTTCTTAACGTTTAATTAAAAGTGTTAAGTAAACATTTCTGAATATGTACTGAAATTATTATGTTTTCTCTACTTTTCTTTAATGCACATCAGTGTAAAAATCAAATTTATAAAAAATTTACAGTTCAAAAAATTTTACAGCGTCATGTGACGGATGCATGAATAAAGTGACCAGGCTCGTAACAATGCTAACTTTATGCATGGTGTAAGAATACAGAATGTGCATACAAATAGATCTTTAGCAGGGCTTTCAAAAGTGCTCAGTTTAAAGTGAACGGTCTATAGAAAGGATAATACTATTTCAGGAATGAAAGAAAATCAAAATTAACTGAAGCACATGGATACTGTCTGGCTAGAAATGTCTAAATGTTTCTTGAACATTACAATAAAGGTAAATATTAGATTATACACATCATATATTTTTTACTATATAAACAATGGTAAAACACGTAATCTTAACAAAGAAATACATTCAGTTGAAAATGAGCTTCACAACCTCCATACATCTGTATCAAAAACCAAAATGCTATATTTCCATATATGTATGTAGCAATCTAAACAAACAAATATTCCAGAAATGTCGGCACATGCGCACGTGTTGTACTTGAAACGTGGCTGGTTCGTAGCTAATGCAGCATTTTTGAAATAAAAAAATTACCCTGCTCACAACTGACATTGGCACCCTCCCGATAAAGTTGGAAGAAAATTTGAAAAATCAGTTTCGTGTTTTAGCCTTATATAAAAAATGCAAAATTTAAATTAAGTGCTGAAATAATTTTTTTTGTTTCTTATTGTTTCATGCTTTTTACAGCAGGAAGTGGCATACTAAGTGATGAATTTACGCTCCCTACAATTTTACAGTTTCGCACGGTCAACTTACGAATACTAGTCGTCGTCCATGACAGTGTTAATTTTACATGATCCAGAAGGATGCAAAATGAGCAGGAAAGACGATCTTAAGCAAGACTTTCAAAATTGCTTAATTAGCCAAAACAGCCAACAAATGTTGTGCTCATTTCCTTCATTGTTTTTCTGTTGCATGCTTATAATTTTTTTTATTTAGCCATTATTAATAATGATGCTAAGAAATATACAATTTTGGAGTTAATCCAGACAAACTGGAAATATTTCTTTCGGTAATATAAAATGATTAGTACATTCTACAACTTTTTGTATGAGGTCCATTTGGGAAGGAGTACCCATTTCAGTTTGCCAGTCTGTGTGGGGATAATCACACCAGTTCATCTCCTAAGGAACCAGAATTTACACCGATACATACTGAGAAACACAGACAAATTAAGCCACTGAAAAATTGCAGGGGAGGATTGTTGCCTGCAAGGCTAAATCCCCGATGCCGATCTCCAAACAGCTTAACATAAGAAAATTCACTCGTGCAAAGTTTTCAGTGGGGAATCGTAGACCATCTACTGTGCAGCCCAGATCTGGTCCGCTGACTGAGACACATCTGAAGAGATAAATGAAGCGATAGATAGGTTTCTGATTGTCCTGATGGCACAAATATTTAAAGGAAGCGCACAGAAACTGGTCCCACAATACAAAAAAATGTCCGAATGTTAGAAGTTGAAAGTAACAATATCAACTCCATCTTAAAACCTATAGCAATATCGAATAATAATTGGTCTTGCATACGTGGAAGTAAAATAGGTTGTTTTGTTGAGAAATCTGTACAGATTGTTCTCTANCGAATAATAATTGGTCTTGCATACGTGGAAGTAAAATAGGTTGTTTTGTTGAGAAATCTGTACAGATTGTTCTCTAACTTCAAAACGGGTACTAACTTTTGAACAGCCCTCATACATAGTATACCAGTGTAATTATTCTTTATCTAAATACCAAGACAATTTTGGTCAAGAAAAATGTAAAAAGTAACTTCGACAGACATCAACCTAATTAATGCTGTATTTGAGAGATAAAAATAACAGTTTCAGTAAGTTTTGACTTTTAAAAACCAAATTAAATAGTTGCCACAGGCGGATTAATTTTTTTTTATTGTAACTAAAAAAATTGCAAAATAGAGTCATGCGATTGTATATGTATACATTTCAGAGCATCAACTAATACAAAGTAAAATGTCAACTAAAAGAAATTGTTTTTCCTTTGAAAATACTTTTTCCTATAACAAAAATAATTTCAACTGAAAATGTTTTTTAGTTATTCAACAAAATTAGTTTAAAAATGTCACAACAAAATAGTTCACATAAAAATAAAAATTAACATCTATTCTCAAAATGAATAAAATATTTGAGACACTACTTACTAAACACATGATGACCTGGGCAACTCACACATGTACAGTAAATCATGAGATAGAATGAAGTGGAGGTAACTGTTGTGATCAATAACGATGCTACACTGCTAGCAGGATATCTGAAAGCCTGAGCGATGGTCGTAACTTGAACCGGCAGGTACACAAGAGTGGGTGACTAACTGCCTGTGCATGCGGGGAGAGCGCGTGTTCTGTACTATCGGGCCACAAAATATTGAATTTTTGCTTCAGTTTGTAGAGAGAATTCAATAAGTTGGACTGTTGTACACGAGGTTCCGGTTGTGTGGTCACGGTAATAATTTACGCGCACTTCGATACATGCCATATTTTCTTGTTTGTAACTGTTGTTATCCTGCATAAGTGAAGTGAACTGCAGAACATGCAGGTGTGTGTGTGTGTGGCATGAATATTTAATTTTGTGTGGGTTTTTTTTGTGTTATTGATGCCACCAATATTACTGAAGTTAAAGGGGGCAAAATTACAAGCTCAGACGTGGGAAATAATCTATAACGTCTTGTCATTTACGGAGAAGGAAGCCTAAGCTTTGGAGCTGTCAATTTGCAGAGAAAAATCAGAGTTGAGGACAGCTGCAGTTACCAGTGTGTCTCGTAGCGCAGCGCGGAAAATAAAAATTGAAGTAAAGAGAATTTACTTTGGCGAAGGAATCTCATTTGTTACACCTGATAAGAAGAGGCAGAAAACTTGTAAATAACAGATAGACACTTTTTATCACGCAGTAGTTTGTAGGATTGTATACAAGTTTTATGTAACAGAAAAGCATGTCTCGACAGTTGAAAAATTAAGATAAAAACTTGGAGAAAATAAATTTTCAAGGGTGCAATATAACTTTGCAAAAACTTCTGAAAAAAAATAGGGTTTTCTGTGGCTGAAATCAAAATTGCGTTTAATTTTGGTTGAGAGATCTGACAAATGACAGAAGCAAATCAATTATATAAAAAAATTTGTGAAGTTTCAGAAACAATAATTGTAATATCGCGTATATGGACGAGTGGTATATTTTGTCATCGCATGAACAATAGAAATCCTGGAGTGATGATTCAATACATGGCTTGCTTACACCTGTTTCGAAAGGCCAGCGGCTGATAATGGTACGTGCTGGGGATGAAAATGGTTTAGTTCTAAATGCGTTAGTGGTGTGAAAGTCTCAGTAAGCTACAGGAAACTACTATCACAACATAAAGTAACAAAACTATGAGAAATGGGTTAGAGAAAAACTTATTCCCAATCTTCCTGCCAACAGTTTGGTCGTCTTGAACACTGAGCCATATCACAATGTTAAGATTAACAAGTTGCCAACATCCAACTCGACAAAACACGACGTGCAACAGTGTTTGTGACACAAAAACGTTCTGTTTGCGGATTACACGTTTAAGTCTGATGTTACGGTTGGGTCCCGGTGTGAAATTGCTAACTAAGAATTTACCTAAGAAAGACGCCACAGAGTTCATTAACACCAAGCCGGAGTGATCGCAGCAATCAAGGGAGAATGAACCGCACGACGCTCGGCAACAGTGGATCCGCTGAGCTAGTGCTGATCTAAGAGCATTTTACCTAAGAAGAGCAGTCAACCCGGAGGAGCCGCGCAAGGGGAACCAATCAAATCACAGCACGCCAATAGTCACGTGGTGGGGCGATAATTGTGTTGTAGACGTCTGCGACCGAGAGAGGTCGTCGTCTCCTACGAACTTCAGCCGAGGCACCAGCCGTTCCTGGGGGCAGCGTCCATCAGCGGTTCCGGGTGCGAGGCTAGGGTGAGTTCCTTCCTTTATATGTGATCCTCCTTCTTAACTAACAACCTTCCTTAAGTCCTTCCCTCTCACTTCCGTTGGACTTAACTTCAATTGAATATCATTGCATACGCTTCTAACTTTAGATCACGTAAAGACTTTATTAATCATTTCTACAATTCTTTTAATTATCTGAGCTTATCCTTTTTTTCCTTAATCTTAACCTTTCCTAAGAGTGTTATGAGCCACCAAGTCTCATAACACTACACTTTACCAGCTCATTAAGCAGCATAAGCCTCGAGAAACAATTTATTCAGGGGATGAAATATTGAAAAGTCTTGGGTATACAACACTGCGTTTGCCACCCTATCATCCGGATTTAAATGCAACTGAAAATATTTGGGTTAACGTAAAGGGCAAAGTTGCATCACAAAATATGACTTACAATTTAGGCGACGTGAAATGACTCTGCGACGAAGTGTTTACTAGTTTGGGAGCAGACGACTGGAAACCATATTGTGAACACACAAAATAAAACTTGATAATGAGTTCTGTGAAATATTGAAATTGATTGCATTATAATTATGCTCGAAGGTGTGGACAGTGAAAGTGATACTACCGGGGAAGATGACGGCACAGGACCTCCAAGTGTCGAAATGGAAGGCGCCGCTGTGCTGGAAAGGAGCAGTGAAAGAGAGTGGCGAGTAGCCGATGTTTTCAGTTATAATGTACATGCTGTTGTTGCCACCCCTGCTGGTTCCCTCCCACCTCTGCCGTGCCAAGCTCAGATATCCTGCCCTCAGAGTACATGCTTGGTTCCATTTCTTACTGACACTTCCGACAGTTATAAGTACTAGTTCTTTTACGAATCACTTCTTATACTTGTTTGAGTCTTTTTTTACTGTAGTACACATCTCGGAATAGTTTGTTTTTTAATCTTACAAAATTATTTATAGTTAAATGGTTATGGAAAATGTTGAAGTTACAGTAAACAGAATTAAAAAATTAAATGAGGGGATGACAATCAGTACAAACATAATGACTTCTTACAGAAAAAATTTTCATTCACACACCACGTCTGAATTAAAAAATCTTTCATTCAAACGTGTTCATTTTACTCTTAAAGAGTAAAATGAACACGTCAGAGCTAATATGATTACTGCGCAAAGTCCTGTTTACAATATATTGTTTAGACTTCTGGCATGGACAACACTGTTTCATCAACATTTGTCTTCTGTTCACGATAAATCGGGCATCAACATATTGGGGACAAGTGGTTTGTTTGTGTGTGAGCAGAAAGACATGATGATAGGGGGACCAAGACTCCAATATTGCACTGCACTGTTTCGTTCAGAAAACTATACGGTCTGTTTTACTACTGCATACTTTGGCTCCTGCTGAAAAAGAAAATAAAAAACATGTTAAAAAAAAAGCACATTTGCAGCTGTGATTTTTCAGAGAAGCATAAAGACTACTTTGTTGTCATACACTATTTTCATATATCTCAAGTGGCTGATGTACGAGACGTTATTTATACACGTACTTAGCATTAAGGAAGTTGTAAATACAGACCAGTATAATACAAACGCAGGCAATTCACATTTTCAAAGATTCAATATAATGTTGTCGTACCTCCTTTCCTTACCAACATCACCAGCAACACTCCAACAACACCTAGGCACAGAAGAAGAGGGGAGGGGATATTTTATTTTAAATAGTGATTTGGGTAAATCCACCCCATACAGACAATGGGGCCATGTGTGGAAAAGTGGGAAGTGCCAAGGGCTGCATCAGTTGTAGGGCATTTTCATTAAAAAGATTGGACTGGCCTGGTCGGTGCTACAAGTAAGTGAAGAGGTTTGGGCAGCTCTTAACATCGGGGTCTTGAGAGCTGTTGAGGGTGAAGAGAGGTGAGTATGGAGCAGCACCAGAATGCAAAGGCAGGGGGAATGGGAGATCCCAGAGAAAACCCGTCAGCCAGCGGCATCGTCTGGCATGATTCCCACATGTGAAAATCCAGGAGTGATCCCGCCAGGAATAGAACCCGGTTCGCATTGGTGGGAGACGAGTGTCGGTGTTACAGTGCCAGCAATATAAACAATAAACTCTTAAACCCAGCACACTTATGCTAATTTACATTATAAAGGGAGTCAACCTCCAACCCCTCAAAGTCAGTTATAATAATGTAAAATTGAAATTAGGGACCTCACAATATAAGAATAAACATAATATTTTTATTTTATTTATTACACATTTTCATTGCACCTTAATGGCAAGAAGGGCCTAGTAGGGTAACACTAGCCACTCAGGAAAGGGGAAGGAATCGGCCAGGGACTGTTTTAATAAATCATCTCAGAATGGTTGGTCTGGGAATCAAACCCAGTTCTTTCCAAATATTTGTTTTAATTTTCTTTATTTTGCAAAGAAATGTCAGTATTTATGATTTGGCCATGTTAGAGTGCGTATTCGTCATGAATTTGCATCAGTGATTAGAGATATAGAAAGATAAAGGGCCATTAGGATGTTCGTAGATGTTCTTTCCTTTCCAGTAAAATTAAGTTGTTTAATTTCGGCTTAGTTTGACTCATGTGGGAAAATGGTCGTGACAGGGTTCGCACGAGTGTTCGAAGGAATTCTGTACATCGCAATGTCCTTATTTGGTTTAGCTTTTTGGCACAATGATGTGAGGGGTTGATGCAGAAAGTGGTGGCGATATGAGCTGTAAGTGCCCACCGCCACCTAACAAAGAACCACCAACCTTTGAAGAAGCAACTTTAAATGTGACCGATTTTGCCCACCTGGCAAGCACCCATGTCTTTCATCCTTATTTTTCAACCAAACAGTTTTCTACAAAATTACTTCCGTCAGTGTGGGAGGTTATCAGGGTGCCAAGAAGGAAGTTACCTCCTGAATTATTTCCTTTGCTTTCAGTTTTTTTTAAATGCATATAAGTGAAAGAATGAGCAAATATGTAAAATATTTACTTTCCTAGTAATTTCAGAGTTTCACTTTACTGATGCATTAATAAAGTGCTGACGCCCAGAGCAATGTTAATTTTACATTTGGTGGAAGAATATTAAATGTGTATACAAGTAAATCTTAAGCACTGCTCTCAAAAGTGCTCAGTTTACAGTGAACAGCCTTTAGTAAAATTTACTGTTGGCTCACCACATGGTGTTTGTGGCTGGATCAGTCAGAGGTATACAGACCCAGCCAATCCCAATATTCACAATATGAAGCATCCCAGCCAGCGACAATCCATGCAGGGCAAAACAATCTAAATTCTCCATAAGCATGCTTTCAGGACTATCTACTTCTGCGTATGTTTGTTATCTGCAAAGGTAAAATGCATATATCCAGTGTAAACCAGTATATGTATGTATGTGTCCAATATAGGCATACCGTATTCGTATCAATTATTTAGAGTGCCATGATGTGTTTCTATTTCTGCTAGATGGTGTGCAGTGTGGCTTTAACGGCAATGATTTTGAGTCTGTATTGTCACATGAATGCCTGAGGGGCATATCTGAGTTTGTGAGGGATGGCGGTCTTAATAAAAATAAAAGAACTAAATCAGAATTTAATTTATTCCACAGCTATTATTTACAGCATTAAATTATCTATCTCACCTGTTACTCTTTTTATTTCTCAGTGAGCGCAATATTTAATGTCCATTTCAACTCTAATTAACGTCCTTCTTAATGTCTCTGTTTGATTGTGGTCAATTAACTCATACTCATCATTAACACATGTTCAGTCTGTCTGTTGCCATCATTTGTAGTGTCTTTCACTCGCGCATCCAGTTCGATAGTCCAGTCTGCCAGTCGTACTCTTCACTGCTCTGATGCTCGCAGTTTCAGATTTTCCTCCTGCTGGTCACTTCCAGTGCTACTCTTTGCTCTTCTAGCTCATAGTCTATCACTTAATGTCGCACAATCGCCCAGACTACCGACTCTCATAAACTCTCAACTCGGAGGCCCATCACACTTTTATATTAGTCACCCTGACCATTGTAAGGTTCAATGCACTCCAAGTCACGTTGAGAGAAAAGAGGACAGTAAACCAGAAAATTCTTCAGATAAATGCAGAAATTCTATCTGCCGAATATCAGGAGCGCGCAAGCCACCAAAGGGTTATCACTTCGGAATGCCTTCATAACTCAAAACCCTGGTAAGATTATCGCTTGCCTGTCAATCAACCATTCCTTTATAACTCGTTGCCCGATATCATATCACTACTCAGTCCTCCACACTCTCTTCGCTCGCCCGGACAACGCAAAGCACTAACACATAACAGTATTGAATCGGGCCATGGTTGCCAGTGTACTCTTCACGACATCGGCTGACTGCACCATGCACCTGAGATCTTATGCACTTTATTTTTTAGCTCTCTTGAGCTAGCTGGTGCTTGGGGAATTCCCATCCTAGCTACACGGTTAATACGAGACTCGGTTGAGTGTGCGGCTGGCCGTCTTCCAAGAGAAGGCGGTCATAAGGGATCCACCTCAAATCACAGTGTTAATCAGGACGCACTAAGTCTTGGCCACCCTAGACACCGGCACAAATACCAATTTCATCCAGAAGACGAAAGTTCCGCAGGAATTCTTGGACCAGATTCAGCCCACCAGGAACATCACTATCTACATGGCCCAGGACGGGGCCCGCCTTTCCATGGAAGGGGAGGTAACATTAACCTTGATGTTCGCCGATGAGACAATCACCACCAAATTTCTTGTTACAGAAGAATTGAGAAAGGCAGTCATCCTGGGGTAACCATGGCTGTCCAAACAGCAGGCCATCATCGACTGCACTGCCAACAGGGTTGGTCCTACCTAGGGGCAACCAAGAGAAGGTCTGTAACATGGCGGTAATTCGCTGAGCCCGAGTTACAACAACCTATCACCGGGGAAGACTTGAAACACCAGCTGCAAGGGGAAGTGGTGGAATAACTGACCCGAATCATCCAGGAACTCTGGCATGTGTTCAAGCAGTGAAGCATGCTACGCCAGACAGCCACATTCTCTCACAAAATCCACCTGATGAGTCCCCGGACAATAGGTAATCGGCCAGGGGTGGAGTCAGCCAAGAGGAAGGCCATAATTGAACAAGTTCAGGAGATTCAGCAGTTGGACATCATCGAGCTCTTAAATTCCGCTCACAATGCACTAGTCATCCTAGTACCAAAGAAAGACGGCGCCCTATGGTTCTGCATCAACTGCTACGACCTGAACCAAATCACCCAGCCAGTAGCGCTCCCTTCTCTCAATTTGGGGCACACGCTCAAGGCTCTAGGAGAAGTCAAAATCTTTAGNTCACCCAGCCAGTAGCGCTCCCTTCTCTCAATTTGGGGCACACGCTCAAGGCTCTAGGAGAAGTCAAAATCTTTAGTGCCCTCGACATGCGCTATAGCTATTTGCAGATACCTGTTAATCCGCAATCAAGGCAGTATACCACTTTCACTGCCTTCAACAGGAAGCTTTCCAGTTCAAGGTCATGCCCTTTGGCATTAAGAATGCACCTGCCACATTCCAACGTCTCATGCTTGCAGGAGTCCTAACTGGCTACATCGGGGAGTTTTGCCATGTGTACCTGGGGATGATGTTATAATATTTTCCAAGGACTGGCAAGAGCACCAACTCCATCTACGATTGGTACTGGAGACATTCAAGGTCCACGGCCTGACATGCCAGCTGTCCATGTGCCAAGTGCCTGCAACTGGTTACGCGACTTTATTCCTAATATCGCCGAACATTGGAACCATTAAACAACCTCCTACATTAGGACCACAGCTGGAGATAGACGGAGACAGCCTTCCAAAGGCTCAAAGGAAAATTTGATCAGCCTGACATGCTCTATTAGCCACTCCCCAACCTGCACTTGATTCTCCAAACAGTTGCCAGTAGGGTTGGCCTAGGAGCCGTTTTGTTTCAGTGTACCGTTTAAAGAAAAATTATTTTTATAATTTTTTTCTGTTTTTCATGGTTAGTGTTGAACAAATTCATTATATTAGCTTAATTTCAATTGGATATATTATTTTTTCATTTAGATTTGATTGATTTTGAGAGAAATAATTATCTCAGTAAATTATATTCATTTTAATTGATTGAAGGCCATCTTACATTCACGTTTTTTCCGGACTCACAAAATTGCTTCAGCCAAGTTGTCAACGCATTTCCAGGCAGTTAACTACACAGGCGTTTTCTTACTGCATGTGTATTTTAACACACCACATTAATTTTTGTGTCCCAGCGCATCCGGCTGCAAACCTTGTTTTTCTTTTGCAGCGTCCTTCAATCTTAGTNGCCACATTAATTTTTGTGTCCCAGCGCATCCGGCTGCAAACCTTGTTTTTCTTTTGCAGCGTCCTTCAATCTTAGTAGTTTTTAACCTCGCGTCATCTTTTTCACGCTGTTGCTAGGTGGTGGAGCGAGCTGCGGAGATTGAACTGCCGTTCTGCAGCTGTGCACGGACATATATTCCACCTGCCTGCAGGCTCTCTGTGGTGCAGGGGTGGCAGGGGTGAGCTCCTCCTCCCGTGGGCGGAGCTACGCTCTCTGGTGCCATCGCCCAGTCCATTGTAAAATCAGGCGTCTCTGTCATGCGGGGTTGCATTGGCGGCGTGAGCTTAGGTGCTTAGCTGGGCTGCTTGGCTGGCTTCTATCACATGTGGGGGGGTTGGTGTGACATCTTACATAAAGGCAAAACAAACTTGGCTGACATGTGTGTGGGTATCCATCCCTGCATCTAGGGGCATGCTGGTAGGCTCTGGTAGCAAGTCGTTCAGGGTTCAAACCCCGCGTAGGGTGATGTGATGACACGTGAAGATGAGGCGAAGTCATGTTTAAATAAATGTCAGTACGCATCACGCGTCAATCTCTATGCACCACCTCAAGTTCAATGGGAAATTTCTTGCTGCACTTAATGTTTCACAAACTGCACAACACTATCATGTTGTTTCCATTCTCCAAATGAAAGGAAATTTATTGTAGTCAGCACATTGAAAAAGCATCTTTACTTTTCCACAATCGCTAATTAACATTAGGCGAGTTTCACAGAACAAAGAAAATAGCAAGCTTATAAATTGATAAAGCTCACAAACTATAAACAAGTCTCAGATGCCAAACTAATAGGGGTGGATGAGTGAAAATATTTGGGTGGTTCTTAACATCCAGGTCTTGAGAGCCGATGAGGGTGAAGCGAGGTGCGCATGGAGCGATGCACAGAATGCAAGGGCAGGGGAAACTGGAGATTCCTGAGAAAACTCGCTAACCAGCTGTATCATCTGGTACAATTCCAACATGCAAAAATCTGGGGGCGACACCACCAGGAATCTAGCCCAGTTCGCTTTAATGGGAGGCGAGTAGTCTAACCACTACACCACCACGGCCCCGTGAAACTAATGGTGTTGAATTTTTTTCTCATACTTAAAATTGCAAATGTGGTTGTATACAAAGTGAGTTATTATAGAAAATATATTACTTACATTCATTTTTAAATTTTGTTGGCATGTTTTAATTATGAACAAATTCTAAACACAAAAAATCTCTCATCTCATAAAAAATTAGCACATTCCACATTCATCCCAAAAAAAAAAAGAATGAACTAAAAGGAATGTGTTTATAGGAACTTGTTCTTTCTAAGCTCTGGTTGTAGTTCTGTAGTAAGGATACTCTTCATCTTAGGTTAAAAAAGGTTGATTCACAGCATGGTCACAAGTACAGTAAAATGTCATTATAAAGTACTTTTCACTATACTGTAACATGTAAAGTATATATTTCAAATCCCTGGCACATGTGATATTATTAAATGCTTGTTCAGTATTAACATAAAATCGAAAGTCCATTTGTGACAACGCATCCTGGGTCTGTAGGGATGCCAAGCTTCTTCCCTCCTCTGAGCCAGAGAGCTGTTGCTCCGTTCACTGGGTATTTTAATGGCTGAAGCCTTCCTTGGTAACTCAATAACTCACCTCTCAGCCCACGGAGGTGCTGAAATAACAGTTAGGCAAGTAGTGGCATGGGTAGGGGCGAATACAGTTGCTGCACTAACAAGCTTAGCTGATGGCAGATGCCCAGGGAACGTGAGTTGACTCTTGGCTACTGTAGCTGGTGATGGGCTCTGGGCAGCACTTAGGTAGGGTACTTTGTTAGGGTGATACTGGCCTAGGCACAGTGAAGCACCTTGGATGGTGTCTGCCAGGTGGTAGTGGCAGCTACTGCATCATTTCCAGATCGCAATTGAGCAGCTTCCTCACGCAAGCGAGTATAAACCCTTTGACAGTCGGCCCCCTGACACAAAGAACGTTGATCTTGAGCAGCAGCTTTCTTCCCAGCATTCGCCCTCCCTGCTCTATGTTGGGGCATGTGGCAAGGCAGAAGCACAGGCTTAGGCAAGCTCTAGTGGTAAGACAAGGTGCTCTAAACTGTGTATCAGGGAAGGGCAGGCCTTCCAGAGACCCTCTGTCTGGTGCCGGTGCCTAAGAATTGGTTCACTCACCAATGGAGGGCGTTCCTCCACCCTACGATGGTGAGCCCCGCCCCCGACTCAGAGATGCCCAGAGAAGCGGCTTTATCCTTGGTAACCAAGTCTCCTTCGAGTAGGTTTCGTAGCAAGGGTTCGCTCTCAGCCCCAGTGATTCCCAGGGAAGCTGCATTATTGCTGGTAGATGCCCAGACAGACATAGAGAGCAGTTCCCAATGTGGTGAAGGGCTTTGGCTCCCAGATCTGAGAGAGTGGCGGATTGTTGGGAAGGTACAAGGTGCACAGAATGGTAAAATACTGAGGTAGGGTATGTATGGGTTTATTCAGAATAAAATCACATATAACTCAGCCTGTGCCAAGGATACCTGAAGGGCACGGGTAACCTCACTGCCAAGAAGTTTATGACTTGTGCGAGGATGGCAGGGTGTTGGCAACCCCTGACAGCAAAGCTCTAGGCACTTGGCGCAGTTGTGCAAGCATGGCAGTACAGCCTCTCTATCCTTGGACTGGGAGGAGGTGCATCTAGAGAGACATGGACTAGTGCGCGGAGCATGGTGGATGGTCTTACAGGCGAGTCTTGCAGGAAGACGGTCAGCAGCTGTACAATACGGTGAGCAGGTAGATCTGCTAGGCAGGCGAAAACGAACTGCCCCCAGGGGTCTGTGCAAGTCTGGCCGGGCTCAGTGAGGAAGGGACAGCAATGAAGGGGAGAGCCTGTTCCCCCACTGTGCGAACAAGAAAACGCAACCAGGTTGCCAAAGCAGGTGCACATGCAATGCGGGTTGCCTGCGTGCAGATGGCAGTGGATCTCGTGAGCCCACTCAAAGGTGATGGCTCTGATGATGCGAGAGTCTGGTGACAACATGGCTTAGCGAGCTGGGAGGGGGTGAGGGGGAGCACAACTGAGCTCAAGAGGGATCATGGGCGTCGCCAATGTCACATCATTTGTGACGGATTCTTTTTTAGTTTTCAAATTGCTTATTACATCACAGCGAAACTGCTTATGTTGATTTGCAACAGATGCATCTGCAACTTAAAAAGTTTTATGAAATAACTTCTTGACAGTTTTTTACTTCTTTGCGATTCTTTTAATAAGTATGTTCAAAACATATAAAACTCATTTTTGCATAAATTTTGTATACAAAATGCACTTGCCAGCAAAGACACATGGAGAGGTCATAGATTTGTATAAGGTTAAAACTTGTGGTCCCTTAAGAAATGTTGGGATTAAGTGAGTTGCTGCAGTTAGAAAAACAATGGATCCTAGTTCATTTCCCAGGACTGATCCTTTGTACATATCATGGCCAATACCTTACCAAATCCTGATTATCTGAGCTACTGGTTCAANCAGGACTGATCCTTTGTACATATCATGGCCAATACCTTACCAAATCCTGATTATCTGAGCTACTGGTTCAATCCTTAAGACCCTGATGTTAACCAGCCACAAATAAAAATATTTTTTAAATGTTGTAACATGTTTTTGTAGACTGTTAATGGTAAACTGAGCACTTTTAAAAGCCCTGCTTGGAATCTACTTCTATGACTACATTTATCTTTCCACAATACAAAATATTTTAACACTGTCATGGACCTGATCACTTTATTCATGCGCCATCCACGTGGAATAGTGGAATTGTTAGGTGTGTAAATGTATAACTTGTATGCGCATTCTTACTATAATGTGAATAAAACAAGAAATATTAACCTCATTGGACATAAATTTAAACATTATGCCTGCAATAGAACACGGAGCCTTAGGAATATTTTTATTTATTTACTGCCAACATGCCAACGTACACTGTAGCATATATTTAATAGTTACGGGTAGTTATTGTTTTCAAAGATTGTTTTCAAAAGTGCTCACTTTACCATGAACAGCCTATAATGCACATCATTTCCAGAAAGGTACATACAGACGACCTAACTGGCGACGACAGAGAGGACCACCACTTTCCCGTCGCGAAGAGGGACAAGAAGGTGGGTGTTGCCGCTGATGACCACCACCGACTGTATAGGAACATGAAGTGGCAGGTCGTACACCGGGTGCAGCCTGCAAACACAACGCACCACCAACCTCACTACTCGCATGGCATCCGGTTGTAGTCTGTCCCACTAACAAGTACACTTTAGTAACAATTCTCAAAGTAATTCAGCTCATGTCCGTTTCCATGACAACATAAGTATACCTGTATGTCATATATGATGTTTACAAACACAAAAAGACCCAGCACCAACTGTCAAAATCTGCCGAGAATTGTGAGTACAGGTTGTGGTAACCTTGTAACAGGTAGAATTGTATGGCCTGTTAACTGACTACATTTGTGATAAAAATATATGGACTGCAGTCTAAGTTTATGAATATCTATTTCTAAGCCACAGATGTAATTACATAAATCAAAATCAAGAAATATGTATGTTAATAGATACGNTTATGAATATCTATTTCTAAGCCACAGATGTAATTACATAAATCAAAATCAAGAAATATGTATGTTAATAGATACGTACCTTAATAAAGTAACTGAAATAATGTAATCTATAAAAATGTGTTAGTAGTATGCCACTACGTATTCTCATAAAACATGAAAAGCAGAAAACAACACATTCACCATTCTTGCAGATGAGAAGACTGTTGATATCCAACAAACTTCAAGAAAATTTAGTTTTAGTAGCCATATAAAGTCCAGTTGTTTCAGAAAACACAAACTACTAAAACTATNCAAACTTCAAGAAAATTTAGTTTTAGTAGCCATATAAAGTCCAGTTGTTTCAGAAAACACAAACTACTAAAACTATGTGTTTTCACGTGTACAAGCAAATTTCACACTAGGAGATTACAGGGTGAGTATAAAAGAATACCCCAACTTTGAAGGTCTATATTATCAAAACCAAACAACCTACAACCTTGATTGACCAATCAAATGAACCGTGAAGTTTGTTTACCATACATTCATAAATGTTCAATGTGACCACCATGAGCGGCCCGAACGACATCTACGCTATAATAAAACTCATTCCATGCTCTTGTCAGCATGTGCGGTGTTACAGTTTGGATGGCGTTCATAACTCTCGGTTTGAGGTGGTGAGGGGGAAGTGAACTCGCATTCAACACGTCAATGTGAAGGGGACGGTCTGTAGTTACTTTTATGTGCCCAGAACGAGGTAGATGATGCCTTCATGTCTAAGCTGGTTTTTAACGATGAAGNAGGTAGATGATGCCTTCATGTCTAAGCTGGTTTTTAACGATGAAGCGACGTTCCATACAAATGGTAAGGTGAACCGGTACAACGTGCAGATATGGGGTCAGGAGCCTCCACATGAAACCACTGAACACGAGCGAGCTTCCCCCAAAGTGAACATGTTTCCCAAAGACACTGTTTTTGGCCCTTTCTTCTTTCACGAGCCCACTGTTACTGGAATCCCTTATTTGGACATGCTTACAGAGTGGTTGTTTCCTCAGTTAGAAGAGGCGGCGGGGGACTTCATTTTCCAGCAGGATGGTGCGCCACCCCATTGGCACCTAGATGTTCGCGGATACCTGAACGAGACGTTGCCGCAATGCTGGATTGGTCATCACTGACCCCCAAGAAGCCCGGATCTTACCCCGTGCGATTTGTTTCTATGGGGGTACATAAAGGATCAAGTGTTTCGTCCACCATTGCCGGCTAACATTGAAAACCTCAAAATGAGAATTACGGATGCCATCCAAACCCTAACTCCGGACATGCTGATAAGAGTGTGGAATGAGTTTGATTATCGCGTAGATGTCGTTCGGGCAGCTCGTGGTGGTCACATTGAACATTTATGAATGTATGGTAAACAAACTTCACGGTTTCACGGTTCATTTGATTGGTCAATTAAAATGTTATCATTCTGTAAATATGGCAACCCTTAAACAACTTGTTCCAGGCATCACTAACCAAACAATAACAGACACTTCTATCAATGAAGAGCAATTTTCACACCTAAAATCCGCATGACAAGGATAGCTAATGTTAGGCATTGACATTGACCAATCGATACCACCAACACTCAATCACTCCATAGCATTTCTGGTAGGATGGCAGCCTTTTGGGAGGATCAAAGACGGGCTGACAAACTAAGCCAGCTGGAAGCAGCGAGAGTCATGGTTAACATGTTAATTTTTGAAGCTTTTAGATGAGATTTTCTCCGAGTGAATTACGTGAGTGCTACAATATTATGTAAGTTTTGAACTTGGACCTGTGTGAATGTTCTTAGCTAATCCTACTTAGGATGGTACGAAGAGAGTAAACTGAGACTACACCAACTATTTGTTCTCTTTTTTTTTTAAATATGTGTGAATAATCAGAATTAATAAAGGCCAGCTAGGTGAATGTTGATGCTGTTACTGTTTTGTAATCTGGTCTCTCCACTACCAAACTATTCTGTAGAGATATGGAGCTGGCTTTAAGGCTAGATATGAGAAGGCACTGTGTCCTTACCCCAGCAGCCTGCTGATCGCGAGGTCTCCAGCGTCGTCAACGACCACGAGATGATCGCCGGCCACCGCCAGACCCGTCACCTGCCCTGACACGTACTTGGAGCCCACACTTTCCCCGTTCACCGAGAACACATGCAGCGAGTGAGTCATCTGCACACATCAACACACCATCGCATATACAGCTCCAGTTGTGAACTGTCTCTGCATCAGAGGCACTGTAATTTGCTAGTTATAACAACACCAATAAAGTNGTGAGTCATCTGCACACATCAACACACCATCGCATATACAGCTCCAGTTGTGAACTGTCTCTGCATCAGAGGCACTGTAATTTGCTAGTTATAACAACAGCAATAAAGTTTGACTGCACAGTTAATAATCAGTAATCTTGTTACTACACTTTCATTTTAAACATGACAGAACATGGTTTTCCTGTTAGTTAAANTTTTAAACATGACAGAACATGGTTTTCCTGGTAGTTAAACACACAAGCACAATTTGAATTACTATAAATGTATACTCAAGAACAAATATATCAACTATTTCCATGCAGGACTTGTGAAAAATTTCTACCAAATATATTTTTACTTAAACAATAAAAACTATAAACATGACGATAAAAGGCATTTTTGTTTATTTCTTTGTTTGCAATAACTTGTAACACAAAAATTTTTTTCCTGCAATGTGCACCTTAAAAGACAGCATGAGGATCAACCCATGAGATTTAATGTTTTCTCATGAGGAAACATAACTTTTAAATTAATATACTATGTTATGAGACCTCATTTTTCACAAAAATTACCATGACATTACAGCAGGGCTTTGTGAGTGTCAGTAAGAACAAAAGCTAAACCACAGTAGTAGAACTGAACTGGAAACTCTAAACTGTTGGCAAGTTCTTTTGCTGGTGAATGGATTTGCTCCACACTGATGCACCACAAGCAACAACTTTGGTCACTCTGAGCCTCCGCCTCAACTGCGCCCCCTCCAAATGCTAAGCCACACAGCTGCCAGTTCTAGCAGCATCACCTCCATCACCCACACGCAGACATGCCTACCGGCATGTAGGTCTGCCGCTGTCTGGTTCCAGCCAACACGCGTTGCAAGCTCACCTTCCTTGGGGTTCTGGTTGCATCATGCCCCTGCAGGCAGCTCTCCATGCAGGAGTACCTAATGCTCATCCTGGGCATACAGTAGGGATGGCAAGCTCTTGCCCCAACACTGCTCTCTTCCTTCTTCACTAACTCCCCGGCTGGACAGGTATGCTTAGTCTCCACCTTGTCTAGCTGACTGCCTACCGGTTGTCGCCTGCTATCTTCATCTACAACACATTCTGCCATAGGCTGCGCTATAGTCATCTCCTATTACGTTCCCCCTGCTAACTGTTAGGGAGTATGAATAGCAATACGGCACACCCACGCCGGTCACCTAGTTGTTTGTCTACAGGGTTCACCTTGGCCCCACTTTCCCCCATAGAATCAGTGCACCATACCCACTGTGCTGGGGTTGGTGTTTTACGCATAGAATGTGCCCAATGCAGAGGAGTTTCATTTTAGTTGTTTTGGATGGACCAAAGAGGACCGAAAGATAGCTGGCTCTTTCCATACATCTAACCCCATCTATGGGAACCTGAGTCCCGCTCCTCGAAGAACTCTTGAGACGTGAGTGCACATGAGAACAGGATGAGGCACTTAAGATGAAAGTGCAGACGCGCATCAAGGCCGTACTGCCACTGAACAGCCATCACAAGCCACGTGATACCACTTTGCCCCCACCCAAGGGATGTCGGCATATCATAGAGTAGCAGCTCTCCAAAATGGAGCAACAGGACATTGTTTAACCATCATATACTGCCTACAATGCAAGAGTAGTTTTGATGGTGAAGAAGAGTGGAACTTTGCCCTTCTACATTAACTGTCACAACCTGAACCAAATAACTTACTTAGACCATCCCCTGGCCTTGAACTTAAAGTTCTCAGTACACTCAATCTACACAGTGGGGCCTGGCAAATACCTGTCCACCATAGTCGATTCTGCGATCGAGCTTTCACCTTCAGTCAAAATGCTTGGCGACATGAGAGAACCACCTCTACGAAGAGTCCTTTTCTCATGAGGAAACATTACGACAATGGCCACATGCAGTTTATGCAAGGTGATACATTGAAGAATCGCATCCAGAATTGCAAGAATTTGTCTTTTGAGAGTCAGCAAGTGTTGTCGCCAATACCCTTTGCTGCATCAATGGGTATTGTTTCCACCTGCGATTATGATGAGCGACCTGCAACATACAGTAGAATCGGTTCGAAAGAAATATACACTCGTAAGACTTTTATGTGAAATCAATGAACTTCAAAATAAACACCATCAGCTCTAAATTCTGTTGACCATACAACTCCTGCTACAAAGAAAAGTAAATATAATATAGACTACAAAACAGGAGGTGAAGATGACCATGAAGACAGCATTAATGAAGATGAACATGAATATACGGTAGTGTTGATACTGATGACGATGGTGATTTTCTCATTGCTCTGACACGCCCCTCCACCAAATTTGCTGCAATGAGCGGAATGAAAAAGATAGAAGACACTGAGAACACTGGCTAAATATTTCCCGAAGACCCAAATTAAATTGTTTACAGACTTATACGTTTGATTGCTTTGCAACAAGGTGGAGATTTATCGCACATTAACGAGATATCTTCAATCAATAGTGAACAGAAGGTAAGGTGTTATATCGCATGATGTGATGAACTGCTTTCTTCTGAGAATTTTAATGTGCAAACTAATAATAAATATTTTGTGCTGTATTCTTTATAAAAAAAAACCCAGCAAATCACTACGTGAATGCGAAGCCTGGATTGTGTGAGGGGTCGGTCTGGCTAGCACCGCACGCACCGCAGTTAGCAAAACATGCTCCTGCTCATCGAATGTACTCTATAAAACAAGCAAAAGAAAATAGCTTACAGATTGGTAGGGACCCATACAGATTGCATGCCTCCCGAAAAATCACATTCCTTTTAGACAAGATTATTTAAAAAAATAATTATAGTCCTATCGTTTAAAGTCTTTGGGTAAGACAGTGATTCGTGTTCCGTTAGCAAATGTATAAAAACAACTCCAGGTACGCAAAGCCTGCCTACTACATTTTAATGTAAAACTGATAACTCTTTATGTGAAAAATATTTTCACTAAGGATGGGTCAGTTCGGTTCTTTGGTTCCAATTTATACCGGTTTTTTAGGTTTGACTTGGAGCCGGTTTTAGGTTAACAACTACTCGGTTCTCGTTTCTACACAGCAATGGCAAAACTCGGTGCTCTTTTTTCCCAAAACAAAGGAAAAACTTTCTGGGGTGTGCGCTATACAGGAAAAAAAAGGTGCGGTAGTCATAAACTGTTAGGTGATGTTTAGAAGGAAGTGTAGGGGAAAAGTCTGTTATCTCATGTCTCGCTCTTACATCATCACTCAGCTTCCTTCTCTCTCTTTACCAATCAGCCCTCTCCAGTAAGCAACACTGCTAGCCGATCGATACATTCCTCCAATCCTTCTTTGTTTCCATGTAAGCCAAAGGATAAAGAAAATTCCACGCATGTTAAGGGGAGAGGGGAGGGAAGAGAAAGGAAGAAGCAACGTTTTTTTGAGAGGTGTCACATTCCAGCACAGCAAAAAAAATCCAGCATGTCCCTGCATAAAAGAAACAAAAAGAAGAAGGAAGCAGGCTACCACAGTTGTTGGCGTTCTTTACCGTAGGTTACCGTTATCGTACAGCACGTCACAATGTTTTGACTTTTAGCGCCACGAGTTACTTAATTAAAGTATTTTCCAAACTTATCACAATCACTACATATTAATGTTAAAAAATAATAATTTGTTACATATTTACTAACCTTAAATAAATTTAATACAAGTTTATCTGTATATATTAAATCTTATCTTCACACTTTGTTAATGTTAAATTGCTCCATGGGTTAAATAAAACATTCAATGAATTTTACCTGCATTAGTTTAATGAAGTTGCAAGCGAAAGGCATGTATTGAAAATAGAACCAAATACTGGAACCAATATTTAAATTGTAGAATCGGTACCGGAACCAGAACCGATATATTTTGTTATTCTACCCATCCTTAATTTTCACATTTAAAAAATGTATTTCTGGGCAGGGGTGTGGGCTAATATTCAGCGATGAGAAGTTAGTGCTGGCGATTCTGTCACAAGTTTTTTAAACCCATCTGGCAGGGTCCTTCCTGGGCTAACCATAATGTACATTGTTTATGAAATAAAGCAAACATTTTTTTTTCGTGGCAACTTGTTACAAAATTGACTTTGGTGTGAGGGGTTAAACATTACAAAAATGAATTTTTACTCGTATGGTGTTATTTTAAAACTGCGGCTAGCTAGCATGAAGCCCACTGCACTAACAGCAAACTTATGGCTTCCAACTTGCGAACAGCGAGTGTTGTACCAACCTATACCTGCCGCTGCATTTCACGTCTGTATATGTGAGGTTCTGTCTCCTCAAAACAAAGATTATTTATTCTGTCAGTGGTGACTACAGATTGTGTTTCTCGTGAATGCCCGTGACCTGATGTAATGGAATATCCGAACGTACCACTGCGCTCTAGTGGGGAAATGTTGGAAAACATTGAACAGTAGATGTGGTATGACGAGGAAGGGGGGGCTGGAAGGGAGCAGACTATATAACCAATGGAAGCTGGCATGGGTGGTACTATGGGGATCTTAGGAAATGTATTTTTTTAAATAAATATTTTTATAAATTTTTAAATAATTTTTATAATTAAAAATTGTTTTGGATTTTTTTTTTGGAGAAATTTGCGATTTTCTTGGGTTCAAGGTCATCCAAGGTTATGGGCATGGGATAAGATGAATGTCACCCCAGATCCAATATGATGGTTGGGTGACGTCACAACATGACTGTTGGCCGACCGGAATGACAGAGCACGACGTCTGTGTTTCCCATACATGTACATGCGCAGACACTTCATGGTCACCATACACCGTGCAGGTGTGGACGTGAGAAAACATCATGGAAGCAAGTATGCTAACTCAGCGTACGTGACACCATGCAGGTGTGGACCTATTATTTTTACTTTGTCAAAGGCCTCCTACCAGCCTCAAAGGCCTGTAAATGCATCCTAGACACTTTTTTAAAATACATTTTTAATATATTTTTTAAATTTTTTTTACAAGTTTTTATATTAAATTTTTATTTTTAAACATTTTTAAGGTTACAGGTGCAGGGTGAGGGTCAAGGTCACCCAAATCCAATATGGTGGCCAGGTGATGTCATAACATGGCGGTTGGTCTGCTCTGACACTGGTGCCGGGTACCAGTTTTGCCCCATTTATAATACGTTATGCCCAAACAAAGATAATCATACCATTGAATTGGAGATATTTTAAAAACCAATATGGCAGCCATCTAACTAGAATGAAGTAGCATGTGCTTATCCTGCCTACAAGCCTATTACCAATCTACAGAACATGAAATACCATTTTCACAATAGTTTTAAACATATTTCTGGTGTAAATAGCACATTGCGAGCTACAGTGCCCACAGTAGTCACAAGTTCCTTGCTTCACAAGCAACACTGTTCTAAATTCTTTAGTATGTGCAGTGCATCATGTGGTCTTGTAGAAAGCACGATTGCCAACATATGACTTACGTTGTTGGCAGCAGCAAATGCAACATGACCCTGGGAAGAGAGTGCTAGGAATGTGACTTCGGCTTCTAAACCCTGGCAGCCTACTGGCTCCAGCGTGCGGAGATACTGCCCCTCCTGGATGGTGTGGACATTTACCGTCCCATCCTGCAGAATAAAAATTATTGTATCCATAAGGTTCATGTTCCTTCCTTAATAAAGGTTTTTTTTTGGTTATTCACACACACAGACAGAGCTAATGTAATGAAAGATGTAGCTGGAAAAACAATTTTCTCTTAGAAGCCTTTAAATAATAATATCAACATTTGTACACATGAAGTTTAAAAATAAACTCTTGACTTACCGTAAATATTTATTATTTTAAACTTAATTTTGTTACTTACTTTTTTACAATATATTTTAAGTGGCATATCCAAGATACTGACTTCCATCTTATATTATTTATCGGTGGGAATGCTATATCTGGAACTCCAATTATAATACGTAATAAAGAGTTACAGAAACCTCCAATTATAATTTGTATAACTATAAAGAAAATTATTACGAAAGCGTGAGCTGTAACAATTGTATTATAAATTTGATCATTACCAATCATTGATCCTGGTCTGCCTAGTTCTATTTGAATTAATATACTTATTGATTGGAACTACAGTACTTGTATCAAGAAGACAAAATACAATGTCATTTTACACTGTCTTGTGTGTATTGCCGCCAAAAAGGAAAATCAAATAGAGTCAAACAAATTTTGATACTCTAGGAAAATGTATAAATCTTTGTCGCTTGATACAATGAACAGTGTAAAACACTTTATTCCTCTAAATAATCCAGCCACATCATGGATTTGACCATCTTGAATTACACAGCGCATGCCTCGTGCAAATAAATGTCCAAATGTTAAGAGCCATGGGATGTATTTCATCACAGCCAGCATGTCAACTGCCAACAGAAAGACTGCTCCTAAATTTTAGCAGCAATGAGTAATACAATTATACATATTTCTGCCCAAGGAAGTTTTAGATTATATGCAATTCTCTAGCTTGGTATCTAGAGCCACAATAAAATGTAAAAATTATGGTGTATTAAGTATCTCAACAGAACTGCGTCAATTTGGGAAAATAATATCCAAAACCATTTTATAGCCCCAGTGTTCCTTGATATTTGATAATGGTTTCCAAAACCTGAATATTTCAATTAACATCCTTGATGTTCACTTATGTCCCACGAGCTGCAGAGTGAAGCCGCTCTGGTAGGAGGCAGATGGTACCTGGGAGCCAGAGACGACCACGTCGAGCTCCATGGCGATGGCGACACAGGAGACGGGGCGGTCATGTCCATGCAGAGTGTGGAGGGGGCGCGGGGCAGTGCTGCCAGCTGAGCTGCTGCTGGAGCCGAGCTGGGCGATGTCCCACACCACGCATGTCGAGTCCCGCGACCCTGTCGCCAGGTACAGCCCGCACTGGTCCAGTGCCACGCACGTCACGAGGTCTGCCACACACCACGACCCCCCCTCAGAGCCAACCACACACTGCTCACACAAGTAGATGTAAAATACAGTAAAATCAGGGGTTTAAAAACAGGTTTTACTGTAATGTGTGCTATCAATACCAGTAATTGACTGTGTGGTGATAAGCCACACTCAACGCATGGCTAAAAGGCAATGGAGGAAGCATGAGAAAAAAAAAAACCAGCATCTAGACTATGCCAGTGTATTGCATGTTTCTTGTAAACAATTAACTATGCCAAGACTACATAAATTATGATGTTTACATGCCAGCAGTCATTCTTATGTGGCACTGAGAGATGTTAGGATATATCTTACTTAATAAAAATTCCTTTGAGACTTAGTCATTTTCATTGGGTCTGTTTAACAAAACAAAAAATTTGTTCAATAATTCTTTTGAGGTTATAAAAAAGTTAGGAGCGTGGGTAGGGAGAGGGGAGCAGAAGATGAGGGAGCAATGAACTGACCAAAGTGGTGTCGGACGGAGGCAATGGTCTTGTTCTTGGTGAGGCTGTAGACACGCAAGCTGCTGTCCCAGTGGCCGCCACTGAACAGGAAGCGTGCGTCATGCGACACCATGAACAGCTGGCTCCCGAGTGGTAGGCTGGGGTGGAACGGCCCGCTGAGGCGCCGTCTGGTCCTGTGGAGCACACAGCGTGCGAGCATGTTATCAGAACTGTATGTCCTGTCGAGTGCATGCTACCTGCATGCAGTCTTGTAATGAATTCTTATTGTAGACTGTTCACAGATAATTAAGCAATTTTAAAATTAGCCTTTGAAAACTGTCACTGCCCCTACCTGAATATATTTTAATGTGCACACTGACTAGCATGCGCCCGGTAAAGTTGGTAACAATGGAGGGAAAGTAGTTCCATGACTTAACGCTCAACTGAAATCTTAGGTAAACATTTGTGGATACTAATAAACTTTCATTTGCTTTCTGGTTTTTTAATGCATAAAGTGTAAGAATTAGCAAAGCTGTAAAATATTTACTTTTCTAATAATCTCACAGTTCAATTTGACCGATGGATTAATAAAGTGATATCATCAGTGGGGAAGGAAACTTAGGAGATATTGCCCAATTGAAATGAATTTAAAAAACTGTCCGAACGTGATGTAGCGAGTTGCTGGATTTGCTAACTCACCATTTTTCTCCCAAGCTGTCTGTTATAGTGAAGTGTCATACTTTCCACAAAAGGGTGCAGCAGGACCATGAAATATTTTCTTACTTTATGGTAAGCTTATATAAGCTACCATGCTTCTGCAATTTTGGAAATTTTCTACATGCAGTGAAGCGAGACCAGTTAGACACGTGATGCTTATTTTGACCATAAGAAACACAACTTTGCCTCATTTGGACATGCCTTCACGTCACCCCCGGTTGGTTTTGAACCCTGAAACAACTTGCTACGAGTGCCTACAAGTACGCCCCTTGTTGCCGAGGCACCCACGGGCACATCAGCCAAGATTGTTTGCCCTGATGTCAGACGTCACACCAACACCCCCGACATGTGAAGGAAGCCGACCCAGCGGCCGAGACCACATTACATAGCGACTTACTTCAGCCACGACACGAGCCGAGGGATGGCGCTAGAGAGCGCAGCTCGGCCCGCTCATTACCGCCCGCACCCCCGTACATCAGACGAGCCCGCGGGCAGGTAGAATATAAGGCCTTGCACCGCCAAGGAATGTCAGTTGTTCTCCAGCTCCACCACCTCGTGTGCTGGGGCTCTCTGCTGATACCAACATCTTCGCGACATTCCAGAAACTCTACCAGATCTTGACCAGCTATCCTCGAAGAAGTCTTTGAACCCCTTGAACTGCCAAACACCCTTCTGGTAACGGCAACCACACTACCATTCTGGTAGCGTTAAACACCCCACTACCCTTCTGGTAGAGGCCCCCAACGTCCCTTCTGGGCAACGGCATTGAGATAGTTAGGGACAGTTTTAATAGCTACCTAGCCGCATCTACTTTGTTCAGGTCAGACCCAGGTTCCCTTCACCTGGTTACATAGTTTACTTCCAGTCAGTTCTTGGTTAGTTAGGAGGTAGCATGGGCCACCGTGTTTATTCCTCACTGAATAAATACGTTTTCTCTAAAAACTCTGCGTACTGGTTTCTAAGGGTGACTGATTTTATCCTCTGTAGACGTCAGCCCGCCAGGGTAAAGCAGGAGATCGCATCTTTGACCAACCCATTACCGAACTTAGTGTAGGACAGCAGGCTCCCTTAATCGGGCGCACGTACATCATAAACACACCCAATCAACGGCCACTCATACTGTGCACCTGGTGAGCAGTAAGGTAGAGCCACAACCACTAGCAACACAATCCACAAGGCGGCTGGTCAGCCAGCCCAGCCTTCACTCTGTCCACCGCACTGAACTGTCGTCTGAGGGAGTGCTAGACTGGTCCTGGAGGTCTGCCCACCATCGGACCCACACTCAACGTCGTTGTCGGATGCTCAGAGTAAACCCACTTCTCCAACCACCGCGTCTCGTGATGCCGGTTGGAGTAAACGGGTACGGCTAAGGGTTAGCTCTGCTTCAGCTTTGGTTCTACACCTAGTTAGGGACCATCATCGCCTACTTCCCCCTGACGAGGTTGATACTTGTACTTACCTTTATGCCGTACACCCAGAGGAGTGGTACTAAGTGGCAAGAAATGAAGGAAGCTATGGCCCGGCCCAGTCCAGCTGCAACCC
>NQII01003606.1:165399-208061 GCA_002778355.1 Clitarchus hookeri | reverse complement strand
AGCACCGGCACTTAAGGTCAGGACACCAGCCAGTCAACTCCAGCAGCAGCTGGGTCAGTAGCCACCCCAGGCCACCTTCAGCAAAGGTAAACCTGTGGCTGCGTGCCACCCTGTTTGTCGGACTGCTAAGCTCGTATTTGACTTTGTGCAGAGTCGCCAGGCCACGCGCCCTGTACTGTATACCGACCGGAGCCCGGTCAGCCAGTGATATCAACCAGTGTCTCTGACCGGCACGTCAAAACTTGCCCGACCGTAACGTTGCCGTCAACCAACCGACGCCATGTGTCAAGTTCATGGTATGACTGAGAGATAAGAACATCACACAAAGACTTTATCTCAAGTCTGAAGACCTTGCTTTTGAAACGGCAGTTCATCTAGCACTGTCATACATGTCCCTCCACCATTAATAGTTGTAAGAGACAGAATATGGCCTTGTGAGCCAAAGAGCTAAGTTCAGTAAACACACCATTTTAAATTATTTTCGTGATTTATATTTATTTTATTGCATGCCCTAACGGTACACTAGACGAGTCATTACCCAGCTGGATGAGTTTGAGAGAGGCTACATTATCAGCCTTCGAGATGCAGGTTGGACGTTTAGGGACATTGCTCGTTACTTGAACTGTTCCACCAGCAATGTGAGTTGGCATTGGATGCAGTGAGAACAGGAGGGTGCACACACTGTCGAGAAGGCTCCGATCAACCTCGGCTGACCTCCAGCAGGGAGGATCTTTTAGTTGTGCAACATGCTGTAAGCAATCCACTGGCATCGCTGCACAACATCCAGGGACATGTCACAGCAGCTGGGGTTATATCTGTGCCCACCAATACCATATCCAGGCGGCTATCAGAGTGGGATCTGTTATCGCAGTATCCCTTACAACGCCAACCATTATGACCTGAGCATCGCAGAGCACGAGACCTTCTGTTGGGGAATGAGCAGTATAGCAGTTTACGGATTGGTAATGAGTGGTGTTCAGCGACAAATCGCGGTTCTGTCTGGATACGACCGCTGAATTTGAGTCTGGAGACGTCCTGGCCATGTCGTGATCCATGCTTCATTGTAGAGAAGCACAATGCTCCAACAAGATGTATCATGGTGTGGGGTGCCATTTTATACCATTCCCGCACCCTCTGGTGGTGATTTAAGGAACCCTGATGTCACGGTGACACGTCCAGTCAATTCTACGACTATGTACGCTCCCCTTCCTGGTGCAGCTTGACAACCCCATGTTCCAGCAGGATAATGCCCGGCCTCACACAGAATGTGTATCTCTGGCCTGCCTTCGTAGTGTCAACATGCTTCCTTTCCAGCAATGTCCCCAAACCTCTCGCCTATCGAGAATGTTTGGGACCAGACTGGATGGAAACTTTGGACAGCAGCAGCTACGGCGGATTTGAAGGGTGAGTTGCACCAGCTGCGGCAGGATCTTCTTCAGGAGAACATCCTACGTCTGTATGCCTCCATGCTATGGGTGGTCCAACACCATACTAAGTATATCCTGCAAGTGTTGGTCCCCTGCAATACATGTTTCTGTGTGGTGCAGTATTTTTATAATTTCTGTATGCATACTACCATGTCCAGAGCCTGTACCCACTTATGTGCCCCTTCGATGGCACCTTCAGGGTTATCTTTTTTCTTTGCAAACGAGTGTAGGCCAGAGGAGGTGTAAAAATTTTCCAAAGCACTTACTTCCATAGGTACAGTTCTAAACTCAAATCCTATCCAAGCATATTTTAAAGTGAGCAGTCCAATGTTGGAACACGGGGAGTAGTTACTGCACGGCTGGCATACACACACTACCAAATATTCTTTCTATACCCCATCATTTACAATCAACAATCAAACGAGAATTGTGCAATAGAGATGAGCAGAGTGAAGCTGACTGTTTCAAAACAATGCATCAAAAACATTTATTGTTTCATATTTACTTTCTGCTTCACTAAATAAAAAACCAAGCATATGCTACAATGGTCAATATATATCCATGAATTCATTACAAATGCTAATGTGTATCTATTTTTGTACACAAAAACATTTTTAATTGCTTGCAATAAAACTGTGCTAGACAAGGAGTTAAATTTGAGTTCTAAAATATGCTTTCTTCAGATTAAACCAAATTTCAAATGCAGTTTTAGTTAAATTCCTTTGAAGATATGTATGCCTTTATATGTTTGCAGACAATGTTTGCTGCTAACATCATAGAGAGTTTCGTTAAGTATCAATTAGGCATTTAGTCATAATAAAATTACAAATCCATCACATAAAACAGACTTACGCTAACATCAAATAATAGCTTATCAACTATATAATACATTTCTGAAGCATTGTACAGTCTATTTTATTAACATAGATACCTCGCTGCGGTATGAATGTGGAAATAAAGACCATTTTATTGAGAAAACACTTTTATTATAAGAACAATGAACTGCACTACAGAAAACACACAACTACTACTGACTCTTTACAAAGTATGACGGTAGAGTGCAGCACCTCCCCGTAACCAACCAATAGGGAGAGACTTATAGAATTGCACCACAATACAAACTTCAATATATTTATCATGTGCCAGGATTATTTTGTAGAAGTTATACCTAAATCTTACTTTATTTTCAATCAAAAGTGATGTTTGTCATGCAGGAAAGATAGTCCCTTGAGCTTCGACGTTGTATACATGCCAATATTATGTGAAATCCAGTTTATTATAACTGTTTCTTTTATAATTGTTTTATCTTGTAGTGAAATTCTGTTGGGTACCAAGTTTCCTCACTACCAGTGTGTGCTGGTATTGCTGTTACCTTCACATTACCTTGCTGAGTAAAGTGGTGAGCGTTAGAACAAACAGTTTCAATATTATGAAGTTGTTTTGTGTTCATGAAATGATGTAGACTCAATTCGTAGTACTCAAATGCACAGAACGGAAAGGATAAATATTATTAGCACATCCATATTTTAGACACTTGTAGGAACAGAATGAAAAATGAAAACTTATCACAACAAACCCAAAAAAGCTACGCACTGTCAGGGCTGAATCAGGACTGATTCTATCATTCCTATCATCTCTTTGTGCAGAAGTTGTTGTGCTTAGATGCTAATTTATACATCTTTTTTATTTTCAAGCACTTTATTTAAGGTACTTATCTGATTAACATAAGCAGATGCAGAATATGCATAAAGCATGGTTATGAATGAGTGATGAAGTAATTTTACTGATTACTGGGTAAATATTATTGCAAACAAATTAATAATGTTATACGAATACTTTCAATCAACTTTTAAACTCCATAAACGCACCAGAAATTTACCAGAAACTGTGTTAGAACAATCAGAAACACTTTAAGAAAATGTGCTTACTTAGCGTTGCTGAGGGAGGAGTCAACCTCGAAGCTGAAGCCCTTGTTAGAGTGTCGATCGAATGGCTGCCACGCATGCGCGCCTACCAAACCACTCCTCGATACGCTGATGACAGTGTCCATCATCCCCGTCTGTAGAAAACTGCGTGGTGGTGAGCGCGGGACGCTCAGGAACACGAGAGGGTCTTTGTCCGTTGACACCTGGTTACCAACAGGTTAAGTGAGCTTAGAGCATGCCAGACACACATTGCTTACAGTCAGTCATGAAATGGCTAGCATATCAGCACCTCACAACTGCGATCTGGCTTGGTTCCGAAAAGCTCTGAATTGAGATTTATTTTTCGTGTGGCAGGTGTTAATGAACGGTGGGTTTTTCTTGGGGTATGCCAGTCTCACCTATCACTTATCCAATGTGAGTGTGGCCTCTTTTTATCTCACTGAAAGGAGAGCCTTCATTTTAAAATCTACTACTTCAATTGGTTTCAACTTACCCAATGGATGCACGACACACATATTTTCATTTCTTGCTACCCTAACAACATGAGTTACCGAACAAAACCAGTAAAAAATTATCACAGTACTTTCTTTTAAAAAAGTTTGTAAAAATTTAATGGTGAGAATGCTGTAAGTCTCACCTCTACGAACACTGGCTTGAGATAGTCGAGGAAGAGGCTGAAGTCGCACTTCTTGAGCTCCAGTCGCAGCACTCGCGACACAAACTCATCGAGCCCCAGGCGGTGCGGGTGGGGATCCTTCAGCAGCTGGCTCGGGGTCTGCCCAAAGTTGTTGATCATGCCCTCCACTGCTTCCCGCTCGATGGGGTTGGCAATGGCATCCAGGTCCACCGCTCCCTCGTAGCTGTCCCCACAACACACCACTGCTTACACCAGCGAGTGGATAAAGACTTTCAGTTTGGGGAGGGGTCATCTTCCCATTGTACAGGCGAAGTCTAGACTTACAATTCTCGGCATGGGAGCAGGCGACTGTCTCATCATAATTTTAGGAAACAATGTTAAGTTAATGACAAAAATTCTGCATTTCAAACAATGTTGATATAATTTCATTAATGTTTTAAAAACATTCACAGAACATTTTCATGTTTCATTGCAAGGGTTTTGGAGGAGGTTAATGTCTGCTGTGATCCCCCCTCCCAACCAGCCCGTCGCCCTCTTTTGGATTCGTGCCTGACCTACACTCTGTCTCACTCTCTTCCCCAACATAGCACACTGAAAAGTGTAAATCCATAATGAAAAAACTAGGCCTAAGTGCAAGAAAAGAATGTTAGTTAACTGTGATGATTATACTGCTCCAAACTGTGCTCTTAGAATAAGTCTTACTGAGGGTAAGTAATTTAATTAAAATTATTATTATAGATATATGCCGCTGCAGACTTATGTTGTTACAGAAGACCTAAAATATGACAGAGTTTTGAGCCCAAAACCCAGTTATGTGTGTGTACTTTGTGCATTTGGATTTAATGTTCTCCTTCATTTGTTTTGTTAAATTTTGTATCCTTTATTTGCAAATTACTGACAATTCATTCTGCAGAATTATTTATGTACAGTATTTCCATCTTTAAATATTGGTTTTAAACTGATTCCGGACCCACACACTGTTTTACCACTTTTATAAGTGTCCAATTCAAACAACTTCTTAACCTTTAGACATAACACTTTCAAGACCAGACAGATAGGTACTTTACCAATAAGTCAGATGGGAAACTTAAGTACTGTCACAAATGATACACTGTGTGAAGAATAGACTTGGGAAACTTTTTGAACATATCACAAGCCAAGGAAAAACATAAAAAATAATGGCGAAATGACAACATATGCTTATTCGCCACACACAGTCTTTATAAAACGAAAGATATAATCATTAATGCAGTTGCTTTCAGATATATGCCCCAACTTGCATGCTTGTATACATTTAAATGGCAGTCTCAAAACTCAATCTTGCCATACACCAGCACTATATAAAATACATCATGCTATAACCAAAATATTTTATAACAATTAGCACATTTTAAGTTCATTTTCCATTTCAAAAAAATTTATAAAAAAATTAAAAATTTTTACAGTAAAAAGAGACTAAATTTGGGAACTTCTTGTATGCTGAATAACTAGATTATATTTCATACAAACTGTATAAACAGCACGTATGCATTTAACATCAGAGTGAATAACATATGAAAAAAATTCAATATGGTAAGTTTCAAAAATTAGAAGTGAATTTTACTTATTTGACATAGAACTAAACAAAATTAGAAGTGCTAAATTAATGTGTGTAATTAATTAAATAACTCACCTGCAATAGTAGAAAACATTCAATGCCTCAACTGCTCTTGGCCCCTTCTGCTTGTATCCAAAAATAAGATCTATCCACTCATGGAGATGGGCAGATACATAATCACTTTCCTGCAGAAACAACACAGGAATGGATTACGTGACTAGAAGCTATACATCATGTGAACAACGTAAGAGCTCTACATGCAAAATACTCCAATATTTAACTTCTAGTAATGTTCCATCAAACAAAATCATTAAGTTTTGTACACCATATCAACAAAACTACGTTCAAATTCATCTTTGATCACTGATTAAATTTGTGAACATATTTTTTTTTTCTGGTATACCAGAAACTACTGTATAAGGTTCCCTGGTTTGTAACACTGTTTCAAATACTGTATCTCACCAGAGCTTTCCTATGTTTGAATATGAAGTCCTCAGGACTGCTGGCCCATTTAGGAAGAACGACATCGTTCACTCTCTCCTTGGTACCTTGTAGGAGACCCAAGTCAAACCTGCAATGATGCACAACACTTTTGGTTACTGTGGTTTTATTATGTCAGTGTGGTGTATTGGGCGTTGGTATGTTGGCTGCCTGCAGCCATCGAGTAGAGCATGGGGGCCTTGTCGTGAAGTACAGCAATATTATTTCCAAGCCAAAGTGAAGAGTTATTTAAGGTTACAACACCGGCGACCAGGATGGGATGATGTGTACATTTGTTCTGTTAAATAAAAATACATTCCCTATTTTTTTATGTCAGAAATGTTACTGTTCACTGTTGAGAAATTCATGCCAGACGAAGACACATGGGACTCGTATTTAGATTGACTTGAGCAAATTTTTATTGTAAGTGGCTTGGGAAATACAGCTGAGGATAATCAAGCAAGCCAATGAGTTATTCTCTTCTCGTCAGTGGGGAAAGAAATCTAAAAATTAATAATGTTAAATCTAAGCAAACGTAAATATACTTCTGAATACAACTTGAGCGAGTTCGTGGCTTTGCTGACTCACAATTTTTCACGCAGGCCAACATTGTAGTGGAGCATCATAACTTCCACAAACGGTGCAGCAACCTCACAAAACATTTTCCGACTTTGTTTTAAGCTTACATAAGCTAACATGCTTTTGAAATTTTTGTGAACTGACATACTTTTGCAATTTTGTTGTGACGGCATGTCCGTGGAAAGACAGTCATACCAAACGTTTCAGTCAGTCTGTGTGCATGTGTTACCCAGGCCATTTTGTGTGGGATTGCAGGTTCTGCAAATACAAGTGTACCAACTGCAAGATGACTAGATGGAGATTTTTGGACATTCGCCATTGTGATGCAGATGTCTGTCATGGAAAAACAGGACTGACCATGAAAAAAAAACTTAAATAAAACAAGTAACCTATGGACGAGAAAATAAATATATTTATACAACACTGGGAAATTCCAAGAGGGAATATAGTCAAAAAACAGAACAGCAACTAATTATGAAAAAAAAAAAAAAAAAAAAAAAAATATATATATATATATATATACACACACACACACACACACACAACTAACAGATAACACATAGAAAACAGCACAGGCTAGTGAAAAAGTTAGGACAACACTGACAAAATAAGTAGGAACAAAATGGGACAACACAACAAAGAAACGCAATCAAACACTGTAGTTTTACCAGATACAACAGAATGCAAGCCAGGTACGCTGTAGTCCAGAATATATATGCACAAAGCTAGAAAATTTCATGAAGGAATCGAGTCAAATAAAACAGGACTGCACGCTAAATGCGGAACACTAATATACTATATGTGCATACGATTACTAAAACTATATACGACCCAATAGACAACACACCAAAGACGACAAAGGCTAGTTATCTACTTACACAAATAAAACAAACACAACGAAGGAACTCACACAAACACAATCGTTTTTTCCAAAATCGACAGAATGCGACGTTTCTGTTCCCGTCTTCAGGAAACGACACACAGGGTCCAAGAACACAAGTGCGACTCAAAGGCCATGGCGGAGAGCTCATGTGGATACAGCTAAACCATTCATGGGGAAATACGGTCTTGTGATTATTGACAGCCACTCAAAATGGCTAGAAGTTTGTGTGTTTTCTGCCGTTGCTTCCATTGCAGTCATAACCAAGTTACATTTGTGGTTTTCAATTTATCTTTCAGAACAGCTCATACAATGCTATCAAAGCACACGTTTTCAATGTCTTACCATCTGGTCATGAATGGCCTTGCAGAAAATATGGCGAAAACAATAAAAAAAGCAAGCTAAAGGCACTATTTCAGTTTACTGTCTCCTTGATCATTGCGTTACCCAATTTCCTCATGAACTATCGCACAACTCCACACACTATCAAAGAGGAGAAGCTCAGCAGCCTAACGTTTGGTAGTGTTATCTGCAAAACACTTTCACTACTTACTCACACCAGTGTCTGCACACTGTCGCAGCGCACCAACTAGGCCCTGCGATTTCCAAATCTAGTCGCCAGGCCAGGTCTTTCGAGGTGAACGATCAGCTGGGATCCACAGTGTTACGCNAAAGAGGAGAAGCTCAGCAGCCTAACGTTTGGTAGTGTTATCTGCAAAACACTTTCACTACTTACTCACACCAGTGCCTGCACACTGTCGCAGCACAGCAACTAGGTCCTGCGATTTCCAAATCTAGTCGCCAGGCCAGGTCTTTCGAGGTGAACGATCAGCTGGGATCCACAGTGTTACGCANCCTGCGATTTCCAAATCTAGTCGCCAGGCCAGGTCTTTCGAGGTGAACGATCAGCTGGGATCCACAGTGTTACGCATATGGAGGGAAGACATGGGAGAAAGGAGCGGTAACACTTACAGATGGGTCTCCTCACGTACAGCGAACAGGCAGCACCTAACACAGTCATCTGGATCAGTTTTGCCCTTGTCTTTCTGAACCTGTTAAAGATGCTGGAGAAACTAGCGGCACACAGACTAGTATTGAAAAAGTTGTGTTCTTGTCTACCAGTGATGGACAACGGAGCATTGTCAGTGGGTGAAGACACACACGCTTGAAGTGCTGAAAGCCTCAAGGTCAATGCATAGAGTAAAGGAAGAATAAGTGGGGAGGCAGAAGATGGTTTCTAAGGTTTTGTATAAAAGGGTGCCAGTTCTTCAGTGGCAACTGATAAAAACAAGTCACAATGTGCCCAACAGAATGGGGTCCCCAAAATGTCTCTCATATTCTTTAGCTGTAANCAACTGATAAAAACAAGTCACAATGTGCCCAACAGAATGGGGTCCCCAAAATGTCTCTCATATTCTTTAGCTGTAACATTACCAATAAGTAGAGACCTGCAAAATTTACATTATTATTTGGGGAAACTTTAAACTTCAAACACACGTGCCTTTGCAATAAGTTAGTCATTGGACCGTATTTTATTTGACAGCAACTCTGTGCCAATATATGAACACTTCACAATCATGTGGTCCAATCACGTGCAGTCCAGTCAGAAAGGCAATGACTCCACATTTATGCAGCAGCCAATAGAGAAACGACGCCAGCTCAAGTATGCACAGCACTGAGAAGTTTAGCTTGATGCCAAATAATAACGCAAATTTTGCAGGTCTCTGCTAATAAGTGGGGAAGAATGCGGTACATAATGTCANCGGAACATGGACGCCTCATCAGGAAATAGAATAGTGAGTGTGTTCAAAACAAATGAAACTGCTATTAAAGGACACAACAGCTATATTTTACAAACTCCAAAAATTAGGCTATTTTTTTTATAAACAAACTATAAAAAAAAGTATTTTCCTCCTGTCAAAACCATTAAGTGATATAAAACTGAAATAGGAAACCAATAACTGCAGTAGCAAATGGCACTGGAAAGTGATGTTCCAAAAAAAAGTTTCAAACACCAAGACAATGGATACTGTGTTAACAATAAACGTCACAAGAATATTAATGTGTTGCAGACACCAGGTAAATATAGAAGGGTTATANCGGATACTGTGTTAACAATAAACGTCACAAGAATATTAATGTGTTGCAGACACCAGGTAAATATAGAAGGGTTATATAAAAAAAACAGCAGGAAATGTGTATTAATACTACTCTATGCATTAAGTTCTATATGCATGTTGTCAATCAATTTAATAGGGAAAAAACTGGGATATTATCCCATCTCTTAAAATGTAGTTAATGCTACTTCTTAAGTAGAATCCTAAAATGTCTTGAAATATTCTTAAAATTATATTTATTACAAATTTCTGTATACATTATTGGTAAGAATCTTTATTATTTGCCAAAGCACGTATTAACATTAAATTGTTATGGGAGCTGGTAACGTGAAGTTAAGCTTTTCAACACTGAGTAACTTGACATAAGGTACTAGATTTCTTTGCTGCTGATCCTGCACAGTTATATGAATACAATTCAGGGGCCAATTCCTTCAAAATATTTAAATATTATATTACCTATTACATTCATTATAGTGAAAAGTAAATTACTGCTGGGACGACAGGGATGTCCAGGCAACAAATTACATTNTTACCTATTACATTCATTATAGTGAAAAGTAAATTACTGCTGGGACGACAGGGATGTCCAGGCAACAAATTACATTAATAGTGCCATATCGAATAAACAGCTGGAATACATAGGAGAGCTCGATACAGCTTATGAGATTTTCAAAAAATTTGACGAGATGTATCTAAAAAAAAGCAACGGCATTGCAGATAGTGTGCCGACATAATCTGGAAACTATCAAATTAACGAATTACTCGGAGGTTAGCTTATTCTTCGACGACTTTGAGAAAGCTACAAACGAACTAAAACAAGCAGGAGCAATAGTATCGGAGCAGGAAAAGCTAAATTATATGTTGAAGGCGCTACCAGTTAATTACAGCCATATTGGTGATTTAATAGATGTTCAACCGGAGGCTGAGAGAACTGTGGACTATTTAAAAAGTAAAATAAAGTTAAAAAAGGCAGAGAATGCGAGTGGCACATCAAATGTTTTTCGAGCGGAAGCCAGGTCATCAAATCAGAAGATTTTTAATTGTTTTGGCTGTGGAAAGCCAGGTCACTTTAGAAGAGATTGTCGTTCCAGAAATGTAAACCGTGGACGTGGTTTTTCTAGTTACCGTGGACATGGATTATCCAGTTACCAAGGACGGTGATCAAAGAATATTAGAAATTTGCATAGAGGACGAGGAAATCAAGACATTAATATTGAGAACTACTTTTTGCAATTTGCTACCAACTTTACAGAGAGTGAGGCAACTAGTGTTAATGTTGAATTGAACACAGTAATGGGTAGTGATATTTTTCAAAGGTTGATTTCCAAAGTGCTTATTTTACAGTGAACAGTCTTTATAAAAACAATGTCTGCAACAAAGCTGTTTCACACAACATTATTATAGTAATCTGTGTACATTCTACACTATTACTATCACCTCTTCTGGGTTTCACTGAAAAAAATAGTTTCTCTGCTATTCAAACAATTAAGGTAGGTAAGCCTCATGTATATTTTAGTACTGTACAACACATTGTTCTTCATCAGATTTAGTCATTTAAGACTTATTAAAATTGCACTGAAAGGTTTCTTGGTTAAATAATAACAATTATAAATATATGATTAAAAGTACAAATACTTTAGGGGTTTATCTCTTAATTTGAAACAAAAAGTGCCCTGCAAATTTTTTATTACNATGATTAAAAGTACAAATACTTTAGGGGTTTATCTCTTAATTTGAAACAAAAAGTGCCCTGCAAATTTTTTATTACTGGTAAGAAGTTAATGAAAATGTTGAACTATATTTGGTATTACAGGGCACAGAAACCCAACCACTGAATTTTACATAGTTCTAATGGGTGATTGTAACTCGCATTCCATACGTATGAAGTTGCAGTCTTTAAAAAGTACAATACGTGACCTCCTGTGCTTCCATTAACAGCAGAGCACTCGTGTACTGTGGTTGGCAACAGTGAGCAGCAAAGCGAGGCTTACTTGTTCATGTTCTTGAGGAACTCTGGGAAGTAGAAGAACTCTGGAATCAGCTCCTTCACGTCATTCGGGTTGTCCATAAGCAGCTTCCAAGTCTGCGGTATCGAGTGGAACTGGCGGTCTGCAACGTCAAACCTGCACACACACACAGTCTCACAATCGCATCTTGTGTCGGCATTGCATGCGGCCCAGCGACGTAACCAGACATCTTCGATGGGCTGAGGAGGGTTACGCTGAGTGAAATGAAGGGCAGGAGGTTACACAGGCATTACCAGTGGTGACGCGTGTGTTAATTAAGGCACGTTGCAGGAGAAAAATTACCTACCAGTATAATAAAATACATTACAGTTAACAGCAATTACAAATTTTTTTCCACAGTTAAAGGCTTATTAATAATTGTTGTTCTAATTGTTGACAAAGCAACCATGAGGGGAACGAAGCTATCAACCAGGTACACCACGGGCGTGATATCTAACTACATTAGCCTACTGTACATCTCAATAGCCACGTCCGAGTCTTGTCTAAGGCAGCAACAGTTACCCACCGTAACAATTAAGAAATACACTGGTTTACTGGATGTGTACTCCAATTTCACGTACTAACGCACACGTCACACAAACTTCTTATTTGCTAGTGATAAGTTTTTATCACATGGAAGTTAAAAAAAATTAAATTTTTTTGGCATGGCCCATGTGTAGGGAAGTATAATTCCACCAACACCAATTATAAGGGAAATATGAAAGTACAGTATCAACTGAGCAGTTCCATCCAAACGCCCTCAAATGAAAAATTGTTCCCGTCCAGAAATATGGAGTGGTTTTCATGTTTTATGAGCACATCATATTCGTTACATTAAAGTTTATAAACAATATTTGACAAACAAAATTTTCAAACTCATGCCAGAGACACAAATTTTTAAACTCAAGAAATAATGAGATGAGGCAAAATTTTTAAGAACATACTTAACTAGCAGCAGTAATATAATGTGAAACAGTGTGACTTGGTAATAAATAGTACATTAAAGTGTTTGTACTAGGAAGCTTAGGTAGCGTTTACTGAAAAACACTTATGCGTTTCTAGTGTTCACTTTATTATATATATTTCTTTGTAATTTTTAAGGCAAATTCAGTTTTGTGCTAATTAGTGCCTATTGTCTTGGACATATTGACACGGTACATGGTGCAGCATCGTGCCAGAAGGAATGGCAAATAAGCAACAGGGTCAGAAGGTCTCACCTGCCACTCTGCAGCTCAATGTGAAGGGAAGTGAAGGGCTCGACGCGGACAAGATAGTGGAGAACTCCCGCTGAGTTGGAGTAGTGCGTGCCGTAGTGGAACTTGGCCACCGTCCCTGTGTCACAGAACAAAGCCAACACTCCTTTTAGATTCTGCACACTTGGATACAAATGGATTTCCTGCGTGAAGACATGAATGAGTTAATGCCAATAACATCTAAGCTTTTTAACAACCATTTCCCTTTCAAATGATTACAATCACAACATGCACTCTTACACATTTGAACTTAAGATTAGGCCAACCTACCCATGGGAAATACAGTAGATGACATTTCCTATCTTAGAAGAAAATCAAACCAATGTCATTCAATCACACCATCACTTCCTTCCATTCGTAACTATTTTGAAATTTCTGCCTCATATGACACGTAGTCTTCACTGCTTCAATAAAAACATATAATCATAATAAGTTCTTTTGATAATGTTTTTATTTATAATACAAATTATATTTTACTATTAAAAAAATATAAACACGAAAACAAATATTAACATGAAACAGAGGTATCTCAAGAAAACCCACCTAAACTCAGTCACATGTAACATCCCCCAATGCAGGAAAACCCACCCATGACTTAGCATGAGTCACACTGATCAGAGGTCAGCCATATCTACCAGACCCCAGGTTCCTCCCTTCCAAACTCCAAACCAACTAAACTAAAAATTTAAACATAGTTGCGACTTAAAATTCAGTGGTGCTGATAAGTTACCAACCTGAGGGGTCCTCGAAGCTATCATACTTGGCTTTCACCTCAGCGATATTCTTGGGATTGACCACTCCTATGGACTTAGAGAGGTCTCGGAAGGTATCCGGGTTGTTAAGGTCGAGCTGCTCCGATGTGTAGTCCGCAACCACCCACGGGAAGACAGGGTACTGCGACAGGTCATTGTATGTCCGCCCTGCCAGGGTATTCAGCTGCCAACATCAATCATCATTACTTTAGTCTCTGAACAATTTCAACAACAAAACTGATATAATCAATACAGCTTTACTACATGCATTAGACAGCCTCTCTCACTTCATAATTTCTACGCAACTATAAAAAAACATACTTTTGTTTATTTAAAGTACACTTGAACTTGAGAAATCACATACATTCCACTTAAGTGATTTGGTTCGTTGGTGAGTTGGTTGGGATCTGTTGCATTGGGATGGACTGAATGGGTTAATTGCGATGGTTGATAAGGGATGGACTGATGGATGGGATGGAATTGACTGATGGATAAGATGGGATGGATTGATGAATAGATGGATAAATGACTAGACAATGGGTGGGTGAATGGGTGGATCGGATGGTGGGTACACGGGACTGGATGGGCAGATGGGATGGGACTGTATTGTATTTGAGTTGATTGGACTGGACTTGACTAGACAGATGGATCATGTGGAGGTGTATACAATGATGGGGATAATACCAGGCTTTTGAAGCACGACACTTAAATGTCTATCCTGAAATACGACACAAAATGATACACATGCTTAAGGAATGATGGGAAAAGGAATGCAATGCTGAGTGAAATGGGGTACCCTGAGAAAACCCACCCTAATCAGCAATGTTCATATAATTTTCCAAATGTAATACATCTGTACTTGGATCTCCTAAGAATAAAACTCTGATTGCTGAAGTGGTAGGCTGGCATGCCAATCAAACATTTACTATGGTCTCTCATAAATACGATACTACACTGGTTGTAATACACATAAAACAAAAAAATAATTCAATATTTGCAGCTGCCAACTTAAATCTAAAATTTTTAGTAAGCCCTAGAATGCAGAAATACTTTTCATTATATTGCTACCAGCATAATTGCAGGGATTCCCGTCAATGTTTACACAAAAACTTATGAAATTAAGGCCAGGTACTTGTCTGACTTCAAATAGTCAGCGAACCAAATACAAAGAGAAGATCTACCGTTGGTATTGAAAGCATAGGTGTACACATGACTGAGGTAGACTGAGAAGTATGGACCGTATGCAGCATCCAGGCTACAGTATGCGTACCTGCATGAGGTAGTCGAAGTTGGACAGCTCCCTGTTCACCCACTTCTGGGTGAGACCGGATGATCGCAGCAGATCAGCTGGCGAGCGGCTCCCGTACTGACACAGGTTTGGCGGTCGCAGGCTCAGTATGCGCGTGAATACCTTGTTCCTCATCTGTGACCAACACACATTCCTATCCTTACAAACACTTTTTCTTTTCTCAAGTTATATGTTAGAACACACACTATTATGAGTGTTAATGCTTAAATGTAAATCCTCTGTACAAATAACTTATTAGAAATTTTCAACTGCTAATTGTCTGTTACAAACATTCCCGGGGGATATTATGAGAAAGTCCTGCTTTGAAAATTTTTATTCTAACACAAATGACCAAAACATGGTTAACTCTAACCATCTGGATATGAAATAATGCGTGACAGCACAAAATACATTAACAAACTCAAAAATATGATTCATTGCTACGTAATACCTTAGTTGTGAAGTTGAGGAAGTAATTAGTATGATCAATGAGAAAGAATTCGAGTGCACTTCTTCTCAGGTTATACCTCCTCAGGTGAACTTCTCTCAGTCGTGTTAAGGCCCACTGCAACACAACATTTCATAACTATTGTTAGAAGCGTGAAAAAGAACCCAGGCAACTGCCATACAGACCTACTGGAGCATAAATGTAATGCTTATGTATGTGTTGTTCCGACCTGAAATAGGGAACCGTGGAAGGTGGTGCTAAGTGGAGACAGCTTCCCTGCTCGAGGGACATGCCTGTAGTTCTGGCCAGCATGAAGAATGGCTCAGGTGGGATAATATGGAATTGGGGTAATAAAATGCAGACGGGGAGGGAACGGGATCCCCCCTCCCCCCAAGAAACCGCACTCCATGCTCCTTACTTGTACCCCACACCATGCTCCTCCTTACATGAACACCATCACAGTTGGGGAAGTTGACAAACATATTAAATGGCTAATGTCTCAAAAAATTACTAACTAATGTTAGAAGTTAACTTCTACACAATGGAGTAATTAATGTTTAAGTTAAAAGATTAAAAAAAAAAAAAACTTTTTATAAACTGGCAAATAAAAATATTTGCCTAATGCCTTAATTCAATTTAATGTGACAAAATAAATAAACAATACACTAATTAAATCATTATTTTATATAATAATTAGTATTTCAGTTATTCCAATACATAATTAAATAAAAATTAATAGAATATCAACAATAATAACAAATAACCAAATTATATTGTCAAACAAAATACTATTGTCTCAAACAGATTATTCATNCGAATATCAACAATAATAACAAATAACCAAATTATATTGTCAAACAAAATACTATTGTCTCAAACAGATTATTCATCCATATTTTATTATGGACATAGTTTAACATTTTAGAAACAACTGCATCTCAAAATTCTTGTCTCCCGTCCTGCTTGCTCCGTCTGTCTACAAAGAGAAGTTCTGCAACGCTAAATAGTTTCTCACAATGAGCACAAGGCATGCTCGTGTTGAACCTTACAGCAAGAATTTTTTGTCACTAGACATCTGCCAAACTCATTTTCAAAATGATTAATGAAATCTGATATCTCTATTACAAAAAACTTCATAAAAACTTTTAAAACAAACTACTGTACAGGTCTTTAACTTGTCCCTATATCAATGAATGCAACTCGTATATGAAAATGTAATGCATCTGAGGACAAAGANGTACAGGTCTTTAACTTGTCCCTATATCAATGAATGCAACTCGTATATGAAAATGTAATGCATCTGAGGACAAAGATGTTGTGGCATTATACGTGTACCGAGTGATTGTCTCAATCACGACAGTGACCTCACTAAGTTACATGTGCCTGATAACCATCCACGAGTCTGTGCACTTCCTGAAGATCATGCCACTGTCAAACTGTACAAGTGACGTGTTCATGCAGTTATGTAACTGGACATTGTGAATACAGCATGTGTTCAATTACTTGTAAAGAAATTATGCCTGCCTGGGTATTTTCCATGTCATCCTCAACTTCCAGGCAAGCATAAAATGAATGAAACTTCGTTTTCATTGCTAACCAAAAATCTTAGCTATTAAATTCAAAAGTTAATAATCTGTAAAGGTAATGAATAAGTTAAAAAGTAAAATTTTTTTTCATTGTTAATCCGAAGTCTGAAGAATCGTTGCCCGTAAAATTCCCAACTGCTAGGCGCAACGCTGAGCAAGGAACCGCAGTACTTAATGAAACAAAAATAATAAATGTTATGCTTTATATTTTTCTATTTTAACATCAAAACCTGCATAGATGTGGAAAGACCATTGCTGGCCACACGGCACTGGCTTCCCTACCAATGGGACTATCATTCTTGACTTTGTTGATGAAATGGAAAACTATAATGTGGTAAAAGGGGGCAGAAGCACACCTAACAATCTAGCATGCCACACACTACGCACATGAAACTCTCCTGTTATGACCAGGAACTGCGCATGGAACCTGGGGACTCATATGAGAGTTTTCAATGGCATACGAGTAGCTAGTCGAGTGGTGTTTTGTAGAACGGGACACTGTTTTGGTATGCTTGAACAATTCCAAGTCCGCTCCTGAGTGACTTGAGCACTCGGAATGGAAGCAGAGTGGCTCGAGCTGAGTGACTTGACTGTCCTGCATGTGACTGCACGCAGGAAATCATTCTGTTGTGTTGTGGCAGCTCGTGCAGCTTCAGATAAAACCACAATCTCTTTTACAAGAAAGAAAATTTGTTAAATACATTTTAACTAATATGTATGTATGTGATGTGACCAAGCTTTGCTACGGCGCAAAAACCAACTTGATCTGCGGTGTTCCCAGAGTTGTTAAGTAAAATGTGGGTGCCCGGCGCCACAGCTCTGCGGTGAGCTGATGAGATAGGGTCGTTCGTCGACGGCCTAGGGGCTCTGGTGAACACTCCGTCAGACACACTATGCCGAGGTTGTCGGCCACCTCGCACGCCGTACTTGATTATCAATAAAGAAACAGTGATGCTGGTTGTGAAGGTATTTATTACCCTGTTATGTACACTCAACTACACAGAAGGCACGTGGCCTGAATGGCCCGGAACTACAAGCGACCACGTGGTCTTATAACCTGAGTCTCGAGATGCACTTTTGATTTCCAATAAATAATCACGTCGCTCTCCCCCCGACACTATGCAAGTTAAATAATAAAATATATGATGATAATGATTTATGATGATGTGGATGCGACTGAATACTATTCGACAGATGATGTCCTTGCTAGTGCTTCTGCGGCGTGGGAGAGCTTAACGTCTGTGCTTGTCCAAGTCCTGGCGATTACTGCCGGAAATGTGCGTCGGCTTCCGCCGCCTAGACGCCGCCGACGCCATGCGGTGGTACAGTGAAACATAATATACACTAAAAGATGATTATGGGATGAAAAATGATATGAACTAAATTAACACAACAAAACATAATTACAATTACACAAATACATAATAAAAATGATAATACTTATTCTAAATGTTTTCATTGCACCAGCCACAGCATTGCCAAATGTAGAATGTCACATGTCTCTGGCTGTGGCTGGGCAAATTGTCTCCTGATGACAAAACAAATTATAAATGAATTACACACTGACATTATTTACAAATACACTGACGAAATAAACTGAATAAATAATAAACACTAATGCACTCGTGCCCACAAGCCTGTCGGTGTGGTGCGTCTGGTGTGGGCATACTGCGGCAGTCAGTGGGCAAAAGGACTCGTGAACATGCGGTTCACGTCATATGTTATGTGGTAAATTATTGTGCTATTACTAACTTAATGTTCTTGACATTAAAATGTTTCCAAGTTTCTCAAAATACATCTCGATTAACTTAANGACATTAAAATGTTTCCAAGTTTCTCAAAATACATCTCGATTAACTTAAATTAATCAATAAATTTATCTTGTTTACCATATTCTTTAATTTTGCATTTTATACAAAAAATATTTAAATACTACACACTTCGATAAGCATTTTGTGTGCAATTATTTACTATTAGTAATCTTATCCTCCTAACTTTTTTGACACAATAATTTATATACATATCAAACACATACATAAAGTGTTCAGATAAACACTTAAATATTTAGAGTGATTGAACTAATCACAGTACAATGTTATAAACATTTTTACAGAATGTCGATAGTAGCAAATGTATTACAATCATTCTGAAGTTTAATAATATGCAGAATTATTACTTGCTCTTCAGAACACAGTCAACACAAGGAAAACTGTATTTACTGAAATTTTGTACTAGGTTTAGGAATCGAGAAATAGTAGTACCCTCATGTTTTACTTTTATTGAAATTTATTACAAAATTTGTGTTTAATAAATGTAAAAGTGATTTTAGCTGCTGGCTAATACATTTTAAAACAAATACTGTATATTTTAAATTAGCGTAGCTTGTTTAAAAAAAAAGTCCCATTATTTCTAAACTGTTTAAAGATTTAATATCTTCTGCCAAAATTTAAACTACCAACACAAAAAATTCGTGGAAATATTTGTTGTATTGTACAATTAGGCTCTAATATTGANTGCCAAAATTTAAACTACCAACACAAAAAATTCGTGGAAATATTTGTTGTATTGTACAATTAGGCTCTAATATTGAAATATTTTTGGAGCAACCAGTTTTTTGCAAACGAGACTCTTTCACATCATTTGTTGTCAGCTGGCATTTGCTTCTGACAAAGCCAAATTTTAAACCTCAGAAGACTGTACAAGAGGGTATAATTGCAATTAACCTACTTCTTGTTTTATGATTGGCTAAAAATAATACTAAATGATATAAATAACTATGAGGACAAAAGACAAAGACATACACGACACTTATAGTAAATAACTTTCAACAGTTAATGAAAAAATAATTTTGTTTCTAGTTTTATTATTATTTTTGTGATTTAATATTGAAAAGTAAATGCACTCAACAATAATTTGCCATTATTATATTGATAATGTAAGAAATAATAAAGAAAAAATTGGCGCAGCAAAGGCTTGAACCACCCAACCTCCAATTGGTCACATCACAGCCTTAGCTACACACGCATGCAATTAACTCTTTACTTTATGTAATGTCATACCACTTGTATACTGTTTTTTTCAGTTACTTTATAAAGTAATATAGTATATATTAACACACTTAATTACTTGCAGTGTATATAGTATAGAGAATTTACAATGCTGCGGTTGGTAGGACTGGACAGTGTAAAGAGGGCGTCCACCCAAGGAACATAACATACAGATGAAGGTTTTATTAAGTAGTATGCAGATAGTGGTTACAATGGCATCCTTTGGAAGGATGAACGAGTTTGACGAACATTCAGACACTATTGTAATATATTTGAGGCGGTTGTTGAATTANCATCCTTTGGAAGGATGAACGAGTTTGACGAACATTCAGACACTATTGTAATATATTTGAGGCGGTTGTTGAATTATTTTGATGCAAACTCTGTACGGGAGAACAAGCAGGAGTCAGTGTTGTTGTCGGTAATATGGAAACATACGTTTGGCGCCTTGTGCGATTTGGTACCGCACGAGGAACCAGGTATGAAGTCGTTTGAAGAGCTGGAAGCGATAATTAACCCTCATTATAGTCGAAAGACGCTGGTGATTGCTGAGCAGTGGAAATTTCATGGGCGTATGCAAAAAGAAAACGAAGCCATAACTGAATTTTTGGTTGCCACTAAACAATTGGCGCAAATATGCAATTTTGGCGCGGTTTTGCCGGAGGCATTCTGTGATCGTTTTGTCAATGGACTCCACAGCCAAAACATCCAACAAAAACTCATTGAAGCCGAACATAATTTGGAGCAGGCATATGCTTCGGCGACAACGTTCGAACAAGCAGAAAAACAACAGAATCTGTTTCAGGGTCCTCAGTCGGTATCGGAAGATGTGTGTAAAGAACGGGTACAAAATAAACAGCCACAAGGAGTGGGATATTCATGGAATAGTGGGGTCAGAGGGAATGTTTTCGTTGTGACAATAAGGAACACCTAGCAGCGACATGTCCCTACTCACAATACGAGTGTCATGACAGTTCTAAAGTACGGCATTTGACCAGGAAATGTGTTGTATACAGAAGTTGGCAGCCGTGTGTGGAGTAAGGGAACACAAAACAGGTGAGCTGGGTGGGGGAGTGATAACAGCCGGAAATTTTTGATAGTTTGTCGTGCAGCAACCGCAAATTGTGGCTAATGTAGGTTACCAGGTGTTTGTAATGGTAGATGGTAGACCGCTTGTGATGCAGGTAGATACGGGATCTGTGGCTACTTTGGTGTCAAATGAAACCTATCAAGTGAATTGGCCGGGCAGGCAGTTATGGAAATCAGACATCATACTGCGAACATATTTTGGGGACTCCTTACCTGTGAAAGAGGGGATTAGGTGGAAGTGTTGTACAAAGAACAGAAAAAGCAACTGCCACTCCTGGTGGTAAAAAACTGGGGTCACCAGAGAAGACTACCCTCTTTACGTGAATGGGATTGGCTTGGACATATCCAGTTGGACTGGGGCAGTATAAGTGCAGCTGTGGTGGATCAGGGTCAGAAGGGAATAAATATTGCAGGGGAGGGGGTAAAGGAGAAAGTGCTCAAGAGGCTACTTCATAAGTATCCAGAAATATTTAATGTGGCCTTAGGGAAAATCAAACACTTTGAGGCCAACTTTAGACTCAAGGAGGGGGTTACGTCCGTCTTTCTCAAGACAAGAATTGTACCGTATGCACTGAAAGAGAAAATGGAGCAGGAGTTACAGTACTTGGAGCAACAACTAATTTTGGAAAAGGTAAGCTACAGTAGTTGGGCTAGCCTCCTGGTGGTGGTACCAAAGGCAAATGGCGAGGTAAGGTTGTGTGCGGATTTAAGGTTATGGTAAATCAGAGAATTTAGATAGCATGCCACTTCCATGCATTGAAGATATTTATGCATCTTTGGCAAATGGTCAAGTGTTTTGTGTGCTGGACCGGTCAAACGCTTACCAGGAGTCGGTGGCAGGGAAAGAGTCACAACAGATGGAGACAGTTAATGCTCACAAGGGTTTGTATCAATATCGGAGTATGCCTTTTGGATTGTCAAGTGCTCCAGGCATTTTTCAAGATGTGATAGAGCAGATTTTGCAGGGCATACTATGGGTAGTGGCATATTTAGACGATATCTTCATAACAGGGTGTTCAGTAGAGGAGTGTGCAAGAAGATTGGAAGGAGTGCTGCAGAGGTTGCAAAAANCGATATCTTCATAACAGGGTGTTCAGTAGAGGAGTGTGCAAGAAGATTGGAAGGAGTGCTGCAGAGGTTGCAAAAACATGGGGTAAGGGCTAGGAAGAGAAGTGCTATTTCATTACACGGGAGGTCAGATTTCTCGGGTATGGTATCAGTGGTGATGTCATTAGACCAGCTAATGATCTACAAGAGGCTTAAAGAAGGTTGCAGCACCAACCACAATCGCACAGTTAAAGACTTATTTAGGGATGTTAAATTTCTACGCCAGATTTATCCCAGGTATGTCGACCAAGTTGAAACCACTGTACAACTTGTTGGTGCAAGGAACTCCATGGATATGGGATGTACTGTGTCAGCAGCTGTTTGAAGAGAGTGAAGAATGGATTCTCCAGGTTACAGTGCTAGTACCGTTTGACCCGCTCAAACCATTAATGGTAGCGGGTGATGCCTCTCAATATGGGGTGGGAGCGGTGTTGTCGCACAGGATGCCAGATGGCACAGAATGGCCCATTTGCTTGGCGTCGAAAACTTTGTCCAAAGCAGAGCAGGATTATTACTAGTTAAAGAGCGAGGCTGTGAGCATTGTATTTGCAGTGCAGAAGTTCCACAAATACCTATATGGCAACCACTTTACACTGTACACAGTTCTAAGACCCTTGACCACCATCTTCGGACTTAAGACGGCAGTTCCACCTCTAGCAGTGGCACGGTTGCAGCGATGGGCTCTTCTATCAACGGATGACTATTCGCTTGAGTATAGAAAAGGGCAGGACGCGCTGTCAAGGTTACCATTATCTCGTGCACGCAACATAGAGCAACCAGTCTTCCTGATTCAGCATTTTCAGAACTTGCCGATCAAGGCGGAAGAGATAGCAAGGGAGACAGAACCAGACGAAGTACTGAAAACTGTAAAAAACCATGATATGTTTGGGTGGCCAAATCTAGTCAGCGAGCTTAACATCAAACCTTACACAAGCAAGAGGGACGAGTTAGCTGTGGAAGACAATTGTGTAATGTGGGAAGACAGGGTAGTAATTCCACAATGGCTTAGAAAGGGTGTGTTGCAGATGTTGCATGAAGATTATCCCAAGGTGGTGCGGATGAGAATACTGGGGGGAAGTTATGTGTGGTGGTCTGTAATGGACGATGAGATTGAGAACACGATAAAGAGGTGCACCGCTTATCAGCTGTCTAGACATAACACGCCTCAAAGGTCAAAGGTATTTTGGCCAGCGACTTCTCGGGTAGGGGAGCAAGTACATGTCGACTTTGCGGAAAAGGAATGAAAAAGGCTATTGATTATGGCGGATGCCTATTCTAAATGGGTAGAGGTATGGCCAATGCAGAGCACCATGGCGGAGAAAAAAAGTGAGAAACTGTGAACTGCTTTTGCAGTATATGGCTTGACAGAAATGCTGGTGGCCGATAATGGGCCTCATTTTCGTTCAGAGGAATTTAGGCAGTTTTGCAAGGAAAATGCTATTACACTGCAGCTAACGCCACATTTCCACCCACAATCCAACGAAGTAGCGGAGAGAACAGTGCAGTTAGTGAAGACAGCACTCTTTAAACAGGCCTTGGTGTATGGTCTAACTGGGAGGACAATATCCTTGCAGCATACAATTGATTAGTGGTCGTTTGATTACCGTAATACACCGCACACGACTACCGGGTAGACCCCAGCAGAAATGTTTTTGAGAAGGAAATCACGTACTGTGTTGTTGTTGGTTAAGCCAAACCTACCGGGATATCAAGACAGGGAGCAAACAAAGAAGGATTCAAGATGCCCGATCCAGAGTGCAGGATCCTGTGTTGGTGAAAAGTGTCCAAGGGGAACAACCCAGACGGCTACCAGGGTGTATTGTAGAAGTGGTGAGCCCAGTAACGTACAAGGTCAAGGTTGGAGAAGCAATAAGATTTCAAGATCACTTACGCAAGAGCCACCTGCAAGAGGAAGTACCCTTGCGTGAACAGAGGAATTTACCCGGGATAGCACCCAAACAACAAGCGGGGAGGAGTGTGGTGTCTTCAGGGGAAGCAGGAGCAACATCGGCACCAGAACGGCCAGCGACGGGCGCAGCATCAGCACCGAAGCAGCTGGTGACCAGAGCGACCAGTGACTGAACAACCGGAGTGCCAGGCAGCGGGAAAGCCACGGGGAGCAGCGAGCACAGGAGACGACGATGAGGGAGAAGGAGGCTGCCGTGGATTTAGTCACAGCTCCACCTGGACTGGGAACTCAAAGGCAGTGGAAGGTTGAGGTGTCCCTGAATGCGGTGGGAGTGGTAGACAGGGAATGTTTTCTTTATCTGTGTTGGTTTGGGTCTGCACAACTACTGTAAATACTAAATTTAGGAGGGAGAAGTGTAGTGTATATAGTAGAGAGTTTGTAATGCTGCGGTTAGCTGATCTAGGCTGTGTGAAGATGGCGTCCGGGTAAGAAACATAACACTACTAAAACATGATATTCAAATGAAAGTTCTCTTGTTCAACATACATTTAATTTAATTTAGTGTTGAATTAATAATTGTTGGAATTGTGTGTTAAAATGGCAAGATGGAGCACATATAATTTGAACTTATTTTATAGGTGCATGTGTCCATGCTGACCTGAACAGAATGGTCGAAACTGAGAGGTTTTTGCTCCATCATAACAAATCTTGCATATATAGACCCGTACGTAATTTCAGCACTCTACTCAACTCAAATAGACTCAGGAAGCTGAATAATATCAAGCACAAGGCCCATGGGCAGCATAAGGTTACAGGTCCAAACCATTAACATGGGCAATTTTTTCCTACAGTATGAAATACACAATTCAGGGGACAAATGAAGTACTCTAACAACAGTTGATCATCTCCACCTTGAAGTCCTGCCTCTCGACGTCCTCCTTCACAGGGCTGAGGTCACAGAAGTGCACGTGGCTCGTAGTGACATCCAGCCGGCCCTTCACTACCGACATCAAGGTCACCANCACGTGGCTCGTAGTGACATCCAGCCGGCCCTTCACTACCGACATCAAGGTCACCAGTTCACATTCCTGCGATATGATCATCTTCTCCTTGCCCGACTCCTCCACACCTTCATTCCTATCAGCACACACAAAAGACGGTGCAAGAAATATAACNCAGTTCACATTCCTGCGATATGATCATCTTCTCCTTGCCCGACTCCTCCACACCTTCATTCCTATCAGCACACACAACAGACGGAGCAAGAAATATAACATCTCATCACAAATGTTTGTGCATGCCATCACCTAGGAACACTATGAAATGTAATACTTCTAGAAGATTCGTGTTGTGTGGATCAACTTTTACATTATTGAAAAACTAAATTAATGTATGTACAAGGCATTGAGCAATAATAATAATTAGTCCTTTAGGATATACTTTTGTGTTGACATCACCCTCTTAAAGAGCTGCATTTGAAACACTAATTGCATAGTTAATTCCATGACATGAATTACATTTAACATACATTGTGCGTGTACCTAAGCACTTGGAAACTGTCAGCAACCCAGGCACAATTTCCAATGCAACTTACATCTTAATTGAATAAAACGGCAAATTAGATGATTAGAACATGCCACATTTAGTGTTTTCTGTTGTTTATTTCATAGCAAAATTTCAAACTTTAAGTCTTTCTGGGATTCAGTATTTCCAAGGCCAAACAAACAATATGCCCTGTGCTATAAGTTCCAATTTGGACTGCAGTTACCATTCCGAGATTTTCAGTGGATTGATTTTTCTCATTCCACCTCACCTTCATCCAGGTTAACTTGTCCACTGTAAAATGAATGAACGCCAAATGGGAGTAGCATCTCAGAGCGGCAACACTGCCTGGACGATGGGTTTTCAAAGTGGCAGCAATATACACCGTCGCCGAATGTGTGGCATGGAGAGGCAGTAGCAACCCTACCAAAAATTTACAACAGAAAACACAACATANTACACCGTCGCCGAATGTGTGGCATGGAGAGGCAGTAGCAACCCTACCAAAAATTTACAACAGAAAACACAACATAAATTTTTTGTTGGTTTCTATGTCTAATCTGTCGTAACTTCTATTTTATTTAATACGGGAGTTTGGCCTCTTTCCATTGGGTTGCTTTCCATTGTTTTTTGTTGTAACCTAATGGTTTCTAGTGGTTCTTATTGTGTTATGGTGGTTTCTATCACAATATAGTCCGTTGGGTTTTGTTTACTTCTATTGTGCAGTGGCCAGTTGGTTTCTATTGTGCTGTAGCCAGTTGGTTTCTGTTTTGTTGTTTTCTATTGTGTTGTGGCCAGTTAGTTTCTGTTGTATTCTAGTGTTTTACATTGGTTTCTGTTGTATTGCCAATGGTTTTCATTGGTTTCTAATTATTTCTGTTGGTGTCTGTTGTGTTTGTTTTTTTAACTTACCCTAATTCTAAGTGTTAGATGTACGTTCGAGGAGGTAGGGACGAGAGCTAAATGCATCTCAAGGCTGAGCCCCTTAAGCTTACAGGGGAGGAAATCCATGCAAGGGGGCATGCATCGCGGAAGATAGGGATTGGGTAGCTATGGCCACGTTTGGGGCCATGACTACCTCCCTAGGTGTACCTATAGTTAACCTACAACTAAGAAGAGAAAGGGAAAAACTGGCATAGACAGTCTGAAAACCCCTTTAACAGGAAACAATTAAAACATTGTAACATGCATTAATAGAAAATGCTACGGGAGACTGTTGTGTGTGTTTTTTTTCTAACCTACTCTAAAACTAAGTGTTATGTATTAGTCCGCGGTAGGAACGGGATTATTGCGTCTCAGGNTTTCTAACCTACTCTAAAACTAAGTGTTATGTATTAGTCCGCGGTAGGAACGGGATTATTGCGTCTCAGGGCTAGCTCCCTACGCTTACAAGGAAAGGAAAAACATGCAAGGAGACGTGCATCGCGGCAAAGAGGGATTGGGTTTCCCATGGCCGAGTTTGGCCATGAGAAACCTCCCTAATGTACTTATAGTTAACTAACTACATCTAGAAGAGAAAGGGAAAAACCGGCACAGACACCGTAAAAACCCTTTCGGCAGGAAAGAATTAAAAATTGTTACATGCATTATGAGAAAATGCTACAGGAGAAAGATAGGTGGGTACCATGCTCTTTATTATTGGTAACTTAAGCACCAGTGTTAAGTTTGAATTTAAATTTTTTTAGTAGTGGCATTTTCATTTCCAAACGTGTGCAGCAAATAATATAGGTTAAAATATTAAATTATTCAAACACTGTAATAAAATTATATAATTATTAATTATAGAAATTATACACTTAATTATCACATTAATACAAATTAATTAGAGTGAACTCTAGTGTAGAGTTTTCAAACTGGTAGAACACATTGGTTTATGTTGTATTTTGTTGGTTTCATTTCATTCTGTTGTATTCTGATGTCATCCCAGTGTTTTCCATTGGTTTCTGTTGTGCTCTGTTGATTTTCATTGTATTCTACCCAGTTGGTTTCTGAAGAAATCCTATTTTTTCCACTTTAATTTCTGTTGTGTTTTGTGGTTTTCCGCTCCCGGATTTTCGCACGTGCGAATCGTGCTGGGCGATGCCGCTGGTCGGCTGGTTTTCTCGAGGGCCTCTTGTTTCCTCCAACCTTGCATTCCAGCGCTGCTTCATACTCACCTGGACACACCCACGTCGACTCTCAGGATCCCGCTGTTAAGAGACTCTCAAACTTCTGCACCTCCCTGGGGAATCGAACCCACTCACCACTCCTTGCTGTGCTGTGTTTCGAAACCTCATTTCGAGGGTAGAGCACAGTGGTATGGAGTGAAAACTGAGCAAAGCGACAGCAAGAATTGTTTTGGAACGACCATTAAGCTAGCTTCATTGACTGCTTACAAACATGTGTTTATTTATACAGGAAAATATGCTGTCAGCAATGACTTGTTGCACTGTTAAACTGCGAACTACTGCGCAAATTAAAGTTTACATAGGGAAAAACTAATTCAATTCACAGCTGTTGTTCTTTACAAACCTAACTGAACAAATTATATTACAATAATTGCATATTAGGTTAGATGTGTTGATTTCGTATATTCCTCCACGTGTTTCACATGGCGCCAAAGTTTCAGTTTATTCTATCACGCTAGTTTAAGCCTCAGTTCACGATGGAAACCGATGGAAAACGTGCACGAGAAAAAAAAAAAAATTAGTGCAATTATTCAAGATGTTAATTGGAAAGGAAACTCACGTTTTTATTTTCCTTTACACGTTAAAATAAATGCACAGAAAAAGTTATTTACTTAATAAGTCACTTCTCCATAAAAATCAAGCTAATTTATAGTCGTGGGAGTTTGGCTGAACACCGGACAAATACATTCCGTATGAAACACGCGTCCTAAGCAGACTTCTCTTATGTATACGAAACTGATTGTGAACCTATTTCTAGGAACTGTGCTGTTTAACTCCGCCAAGTGGGAGTAAAACCTTCACTTAGAAGTGTCTAGGGACAGGAAAAAAAAATTCAAGTTCACTCGAAGAGTAATGTTGGTGTTTCGGCTTCTGGATTGGAAGTTTACACTTCCTTCCGAGACGAACAGTCGTTGTAGCGGTAAAAGATAATTTTAACAAAGACTCTGTAACATCANCGCTGCTTCATACTCACCTGGACACACCCACGTCGACTCTCAGGATCCCGCTGTTAAGAGACTCTCAAACTTCTGCACCTCCCTGGGGAATCGAACCCACTCACCACTCCTTGCTGTGCTGTGTTTCGAAACCTCATTTCGAGGGTAGAGCACAGTGGTATGGAGTGAAAACTGAGCAAAGCGACAGNTGCTGTGCTGTGTTTCGAAACCTCATTTCGAGGGTAGAGCACAGTGGTATGGAGTGAAAACTGAGCAAAGCGACAGTACGAATTGTTTTGGAACGACCATGAAGCTAGCTTCATTGACTGCTTACAAACATGTGTTTATTTATACACGAAAATATGCTGTCAGCAATGACTTGTTGCACTGTTAAACTGCGAACTACTGCGCAAATTAAAGTTTACACAGGGAAAAACTAATTCAATTCACAGCTGTTGTTCTTTACAAACCTAACTGAACAAATTATATTACAATAATTGCATATTAGGTTAGATGTGTTGATTTCGTATATTCCTCCATGTGTTTCACATGGCGCCAAAGTTTCAGTTTATTCTATTACGCTAGTTTAAGCCTCAGTTCACGATGGAAAACGATGGAAAACGTGCACGAGAAAAAAATAATAATTTAGTGCAATTATTCAAGATGTTAATTGGAAAGGAAACTCACGTTTTTATTTTCCTTTACACGTTAAAAATAATTCACAGAAAAAGTTATTTACTTAATAAGTCACTACTCCATAAAAATCAAGATAAATTATAGTCGTGGGAGTTTGGCTGAACACCGGACAAATACATTCCGTATGAAACACGCGTCCTAAGCAGACTTCTCTTATGTATACGAAACTGATTGTGAACCTATTTCTAGGAACTGTGCTGTTTAACTCTGCCAAGTGTGAGTAAAACATTCACTTAGGAGAGTCTAGGGACAGGAAAAAAAATTCAAGTTCACTCGAAGAGTAATGTTGGTGTTTCGGCTTCTGGATTGGGAGTTTACACTTCCTTCCGAGACGAACAGTCGTTGTAGCGGTAAAAGATAATTTTAACAAAGACTCTGTAACATCACTGTTACCCGCCGAGGATGTGAATAGAGAAAGGATGGGATAGTATTAAATTATTTTCACCTGATTTGAATGCCCATATCACATATTTGCAAATCAATCTCCATATTACGTATACAAGAAACCACATCCACTGCTAATGACACGACGACGTGACAATCTTGCCGGGCATTGTGGACGCCCGCGCTTACTTCCACTGCTGACGAGTGCCCCGCCACTGTGGCCGCCGAGTGACAGTTGGCGTTCCTGAGTTCTTTCCTGCTGCCCGGCAACCTCAGCGCTGTCAGTGGAAAAGTGAAATTAGCGTTAGACACACTTGCTCACCAGACAGTTGCTGGACGGCTGAATTTGGCCGCGACAGTATCTTCATGCTGTTTGAATAAAGCCTTTGAAAAATCACCCCATATATGAGGTGTTTGGTTATTTCCTAGATATGCCACTGACCATACAGGTATCTTATTTTTCGGTTAAATTGAAATCTTACTTATACAGTATTTATAAATTACAATAATTAATTTATACCCAGTAGGAATAAAAAAAAAAAAAGAGAGAAAACAGGTGTGTTGGTCATGTTAAGTAAGAAATAGTTCTTGTGTGAAATATGATTAAACTGAGGGCGCACAAATGCAGTGCGTTGTCCTCTTGGTGCAGTTTTTTTTTGGGCTTGGTTAAGCTTTGTTTGCGCGAGACAGATGAATAGCGTGGAAGTATAACTTCAGCAGGGCTTCAGAAAAGTTGCAAGTATGGGCTGTTCACAATTAACTGAGTACTTTTGAACTCAACAATTAAAAAATGTCACTGCCCCTATCCTGCGTATATTTTAACGGGCGCACTGACTGGCATGTGCCCAGTAGAGCTGGTAAGGACGAAGAGANTGGCATGTGCCCAGTAGAGCTGGTAAGGACGAAGAGAAAGTAGTTCCATGTCCTAAAGTTGAGTTTTAAGTATTAGGTAAACATCTGTGAATACTGAAATTACTACACTTTTCCTTTTTGTTTTTTTTTTAATGCACGTAAGTGTAATAAATATGAAATTCATAAAATATTTACTTTTCTAATAATTCCACTGTTTTACTTGACCGACGGTAGAATAAAGTAACCAGGACCACGGCAATATTGAATTATAAAGATGGCGGAAGGATAATAAATGAGAATGAAAAGCAGATCCTCGGCAGGGCTAAGGTTTATTCTACTCATGTTGGGAAGCTCAATGCTTTTGGTTTGGCAACTAAAACTTTCGCCACTGTCTAAGCGCTANCTGAGTACTTTTGAACTCAACAATTAAAAAATGTCACTGCCCCTATCCTGCGTATATTTTAACGGGCGCACTGACTCGCATGTGCCCAGTAGAGCTGGTAAGGACGAAGAGAAAGTAGTTCCATGTCCTAAAGTTGAGTTTTAAGTATTAGGTAAACATCTGTGAATACTGAAATTACTACACTTTTCCTTTTTGTTTTTTTTTTTAATGCACGTAAGTGTAATAAATATGAATTCATAAAATATTTACTTTTCTAATAATTCCACTGTTTTACTTGACCCACGGTAGAATAAAGTAACCAGGACCACGGCAATATTGAATTATAAAGATGGCGGAAGGATAATAAATGAGAATGAAAAGCAGATCCTCGGCAGGGCTAATGTTTATTCTACTCATGTTGGGAAGCTCAATGCTTTTGGTTTGGCAACTAAAACTTTCGCCACTGTCTAAGCGCTAGTGTCGCATGTGTACCGGATTTTTCTACGTTAAAAACAAAATAATTGCAATGATCATAATTCACGTATAAAATAACTACGTGGCTAAGTAAACTCATTCTCTTTTATTATTCACGTAGCTAAAATTTTTAATTATTNGGCGCACTGACTGGCATGTGCCCAGTAGAGCTGGTAAGGACGAAGAGAAAGTAGTTCCATGTCCTAAAGTTGAGTTTTAAGTATTAGGTAAACATCTGTGAATACTGAAATTACTACACTTTTCCTTTTTGTTTTTTTTTTAATGCACGTAAGTGTAATAAATATGAAATTCATAAAATATTTACTTTTCTAATAATTCCACTGTTTTACTTGACCGACGGTAGAATAAAGTAACCAGGACCACGGCAATATTGAATTATAAAGATGGCGGAAGGATAATAAATGAGAATGAAAAGCAGATCCTCGGCAGGGCTAAGGTTTATTCTACTCATGTTGGGAAGCTCAATGCTTTTGGTTTGGCAACTAAAACTTTCGCCACTGTCTAAGCGCTAGTGTCGCATGTGTACCGGATTTTTCTACGTTAAAAACAAAATAATTGCAATGATCATAATTCACGTATAAAATAACTACGTGGCTAAGTAAACTCATTCTCTTTTATTATTCACGTAGCTAAAATTTTTAATTATTGGTGACCTCTCTGGAACACTGTGCTCAGTTTATCGTGAACAGCCTATAACCGTGAATGGACTATATATATAGGCCGGCAGTGCAGTGCAAGGGGGGGGGGGGNCGCTACTCCCCCCCACCAGAGTGATGTGAAACATTACTCTGGTTAAAGCCAGCGCCACTCAAAAAAGATGTCCTGCACCTTCGCTACTAGTATTTTTTCTCTACCCAGTAATAAAGAGCATGGTTCCCACCAATCTGTCTCCTGTAGCATTTTTCTGTTAAATCAGATAATGCATGCAACAATTTTTTAATTCTTTCCTGTCGAAAGGGGTTTTTACGGTGCCTGTGCCAGTTTTTCCCTTTCTCTTCTAAGTATAGTAGTTTAGCTATAAGTACACTTAGGGAGGTTTTCGTGGCCAGAATCTGGCCATGGCAGCCCAATCCCTCTCTGCCGCGATGCAGGTCTCCTTTACTTGTAGGCGTATGGGGCTTAGCCCCGAGACGNTGCATGATTCTCCTTTACTTGTAGGCGTATGGGGCTTAGCCCCGAGACGCACTGAACTCCCGTCCCTACCGCGGGCTCACATAACACTTAGTTTTGGAGTAGGTTAAAAAGCAGTGCAGTGCAGGGGAGTGCAGTGCAGGGGAGGGGAGAGCAGGGGAGAGCAGGGGAGAGCAGGGGAGAGCAGGGGAGAGCAGGGGAGAGCAGGGGAGAGCAGGGGNGTGCAGTGCAGGGGAGGGGAGAGCAGGGGAGAGCAGGACGTACTCGGCCTCGGAGACGAGACGCAGCTCCTCCTCGACGAGGGTGTCGGGCTCCAGCTCGCCACGCACCGCGGCGCTGGAGATGTTCAGCGACAGCGGGATGTCCTCCGACTGCGTGCGGCTCAGCCACCCTGCACACACACACACACAGCCCTTCACTCGAGCCTCCTCCTGCGTCACACCTCCTTCCCTGGCACTCCCGTCGACCCCGGGCCGAGGCACCCACATATACACAGTTTGTCACGCTCAATACATTATTAGCTTAATCTACACATGACAGGTAACTGGATATGTAAACTACGCAACGTGTGAAAAATCTGATTGTAACACCGGAGTTGCGTGAAGAAGTGAGAAGCGGCTCTTGACATCGACGTCTTGGGAACCGATGAGGGTGAAGCGAGGTGAGTACGGAGTAGCGCCGGAATGAAAGGGGTGGGGGAAACGGGAGATCCTCGAGAAAACCCGATCGTCCGGCACGATTCGCACTTGCGAAGATCCGGGAGTGACTCGGCCTGGGATTGAACCTAGAGAGGCGAGCAGTCTGACCGCTCAGCCACCGCGGCCCCAAAGAAGAAAAAACTGACGTGAGAATGTACGGGTCATTTTGTATTATGACCAACCGTTTGGTCNTCCTGCCGCGATTACTACAGTTGATAAGAAGATGCTGAATAATGTGCAAGGTAATATTCCGCGGCGAGCAGCCGCATGCCAGCGAATGGACGGTGCACACTGAAAGTCTAATGTAAATCCCGCCCTTCTAACAAGATGTTGTGGACCCCTAGTCCGTCTCTTCTGCCTGTACTTTATAGTAATGTGTATTAATCTGTACTGTCATTATATGATGTATCACATGTGGAACTTTACATTGTGCAATTTACTGCCTTCATCACAACACTGTGTAACTGGTGAGATGCCCCACACACGATCATACGCTAGATTCATGGGACCGCCGAGACCAAAGGGTTGGCCACAATTACAAATGACACTCATATTTTCTTCTCGTATTTCACTTCTTTACACAGCCCCGGTGTTGAAATCCGCCATTTGTTTTTACAATGTTTATGTGAACTACTAGCATGTAACACTCCGTACAAACTGTTAAAACTGTGGAAAATAATTGTAGTCAATACAATGTTTGCAACATCACAAAACAACCTGTCCTATAGTAATATCTAATCATTCTAAGCACAAGGACAAAAGTAATCATGAAATACAATTGGTATAAAAATACAAACACACAAAACCCAGAAAATACACGAGAAACTTACTTGATATAATTAAATATATTAACTAAAAAATCTAAAAGTTATTTCTTAAGTTCAATACTAAATTGTCTAATATTTGCATTACTAATTTTTTTATTGAAAGTGTAATTCGTAATTTGCCACAGTTTCTGGTTGATGGTAAAGTGTAAATCATAATTATTTTTTATGGGAATACCATTCAAGTTTGACCAAAGTCGCAGGCATTCGTTATAACAAACTTTATTAATGGGGAAAGATAGTGACCTGTAAATGTCAGTTCGCAATTCTCACGCTGCATCATTCCTATTTACCTTGCCAAGAGTTTTTACAGCCACGCATGCTGCTATGACTTGGTTCTCTTCGAACTGAGAACTTCTGAAATGAACACGAGAAAAATACACCCGCCCCTAAGTGCGTGTATTTGAATGCAATCGGCCAGTGGCTGGAGTGCACGAAGCAATGCTGACAGAGAATGAGCAAGAAGTATTTCCATGTTGTAAAATCTCATTGAACATGTGGAGCTTAAATGAGTGGCAACTGAAATTTATTTCCTTGTCGTTTTCTACACAACACGGTATGGATGGCCACGACAGTGAAATATTTACAGAATGTCACGTTTCAATTCACACACAGCCTCGGTGAATTTAAAATAGTCTATATTGCCATTAGGTTTTTGAAGTTACTGTACGAAAGTTTATGTTGCAGATAAGAGCAAAATGTACAAACCCAGTGCACAAAATATTTCCTTACAAACGCATACCCTGAGAAGAAAAAAGAAAAGCTATTTGTAACCTCGAACGAAGGTCACTTTGCTATCCATACACTAGTACACACTTGGTCATTTGATGGCCTTGAGTCTAGCGTAAACAGCTGTAGGACGTGTGCGCGTGTAGTGTTTTGTTTCTGTCTCACTTACAACCTGCAGTGGTCTCGAGGAAGCTGGGTAACAATAAGGAACTTGACTCCGAGCTGAAAGAGACAATTGTAAATTTAGCGCTTAGAGGATTTTCCATAAGGGATATAGAACGCATCGTGAATAAGGGACACGCAAAAGTTCAGTGTGTTATAAATAAATGCATTAAATAAATAAAGTATCAGTTAGGAACATACCAAGAAAACCTAAACAGAAACGTCTGAGTGCCCAGGAAGAACGACCAATTTTGCGGCGAATAAAATCCAGTCCGCTCACAAACGCTCCTCAACTACGCGCCCAATTGGAAACTTATACCCATTCTGAAATGTGTTGGGTCAGTTTGCTGAGTGTTACGTATGCAGGGTACGAAGGAAGAGGCCCTACGCCAGTGATAAGAAGCGTGCTAGAAAACTGTTCTTCGTTTAAGAGCACCTAAATAAGAAACCCGGAATTTTGGAGCAATGTCACCTGGCCAGATGAGACAAAAATCAATTATTTTGGCTAGAATGGTGTCCGATGGATGTGGAGGAAAGCTGCTGCCGATACTCTTTCCACAGTTAAACATGGCGGAGATTCAGTCATAGTTTGGGATTATATGCCTGAGAAAGAGGTCGGGAATATACAATTTATTAATGGTACAATGGACGATGGTGTTAATAAATAATGGTTAACTGAAAACACCTCCTTAGTCTCACCTCAACCTCATTGAAAATCTATGGGCATTTCTGAAGTCTCGAATACACAGCAGAAANTCACCTCAACCTCATTGAAAATCTATGGGCATTTCTGAAGTCTCGAATACACAGCAGAAATGTTTTTGACAAGGCGGAGCTGAAAATAATAGTGAATATAGAATGGTACAGTATCGGTCGTGAAAGGTGAGAGAGCCTAGTCGACAAGATGTTAGCACTTCTATGTTTTGTGGGTTTCNAATGTTTTTGACAAGGCGGAGCTGAAAATAATAGTGAATATAGAATGGTACAGTATCGGTCGTGAAAGGTGAGAGAGACTAGTCGACAATATCTTAGCACTTCTATGTTTTGTGGGTTTCNGAGAATAACAACTGTGTCAGCTGTGAGAATAACAATGTGACATAGAAAAGTGCAACTTCCTTGGTTTTCTTTTGTATTTCGTGTTACATGTTTGTAGAAAACATTTAATTATTTCTAATAAATTAAAAGAAATGGCCCATAATTTTTTTTGTTAAATAATGACACAGAACAATAAATAAAATTATCAGAAACATAAAGACATTTTCATACAATCGAAGTCGAACTGTATGTTCGTAGACTTGACAGTGCTACTTGACGGACACAGAATACCTGGCATTATATAATCTATTCACGGTTTCTTCACACTTATTTTTAATCAAACCTTTGACATATCACCCCAAGTTTGATGTGTTTGGTTTGTTTCCTACAAAAGTAATTTAACACAAGCACTTTAATCCTCCGTTAACATAAAAGTACCGTATTTTTGGTTGAATAGAACATGTACCTATATTTTATCTATTAAATAAAAAATCAATTTATACAATTAATAAACGCAGAGAAACACGTGTGTTGGTAATGCCTAGTAATAAATACTTAGTTATTATGCGAAATATTATCACAGTCAGTGCGCACGAATGCAGTGCTTTGACCCTTCGGTGTAATTTTCTAGACTTGGTTAAACTTTGCTTCCATGAGGCGGAGTAAAATCCTGGAAGTAGAACTTTTAACAGGGATTTAGAGAAGTTTGAAGTAACCGTGAATTGGCTATATTCATGGCAGTGTGAATACAGTTTCACATGAGACGGAAGTACGCATGATATGCTACAACAAACGAGGCAGGACTTTCAAAAATGCTTGGTCAATCCCGGATCAGCTCTTCCTCAAAAGTAAACCAGAGGATGGTTAAACGTTGAGCGCTTTAACACAACGTCAACAGGAAGTAGAGAGGGCTCTACGCAGACGAGTGCTGATTATCGTGACGTGAAACTACATTACAATTATCCGAACATTGTTTTATGTAATCGGGATCNACGCAGACGAGTGCTGATTATCGTGACGTGAAACTACATTACAATTATCCGAACATTGTTTTATGTAATCGGGATCTTCAACATCAAAGCAAAATTTCATTAATACCCCCCATCATAATAAAATAACAGGGGTGGCCACCCTCTGACTGCATATAACATTTTTAAGATCCGGATTTATGAACGCTTGATGATGGCTTGTTGAGAAGTATGACCTAGTTAACAAAACGGCCCTCTTGTTGCAACTGCCATGGACTCACCGTTTCGTGTAAAACTCGCACGAAACATTCGGCGGCTGCGATGCAGTTCCACGCGTGCAGACAATATCAATACTTCCTGCAGAGAATCGCACTCCGACGGCCACCAAAAAAACAAACATGCAGCTTTAGTATTGTAAGCATATTAATATATGCTGCATGCTGTTTACAGCATGCGTTAAAAATGTCCTCCACTATTATGTGTGAAGTGGACACGGCAGATTACCATGAACGCATGTAGGTAGTGTTGCCTACGTGATAGGCGATGTATCGCTGCAGCCGAACCTTCGTGCGTGTTTTACACGGGAACTGAGGGTCCTAGGCAGTTGCAACAAGAGGGCCATTTCTTGTTAATTAGGCCATACTCCTCAATAAACCAGCCTCATACGTTCATCATTTCTGACTGTAAATGAGTGTATTCGGTAAGAGGGTGGCCACCCTTATTATTTTCTCTACGGTGGGGTGTATTAACGAGAGCTTGCCCTTAGATTAAAGATTTCGATAACATAAAAAAGTGTTTAGAGAATTGTCATTTGATTTCACTTTGTTTTCGACATTTCGCAAAAATACAGTTTAAAAAGTCGATTTTGAAAGGCTCGTACCTCTCTTAATATTCAGTTTAGGTAGAAAGTGCCCCATATTTCTCCCACTTGATTTTGCATAAAAAAATCACCTCACGAAGTTTGTCGGTAGAATTNAGGTAGAAAGTGCCCCATATTTCTCCCACTTGATTTTGCATAAAAAAATCACCTCACGAAGTTTGTCGGTAGAATTACACCCCGTCATGTATATTTTGCTGTGCATTAACACTGAATACTTATTAAAAAAAGCTAACAGATAAACAAGATTTNCCACCCCGTCATGTATATTTTGCTGTGCATTAACACTGAATACTTATTAAAAAAAGCTAACAGATAAACAAGATTTTAATCCAAAAATAAATATTTCAATTACTTTGCGTTATTAAGATGATGGTAATGACGGAAATGTATGTTTAAATTCAGTAAATACTTACCAATTACTTTGCATGCGATATGAATTGAAGACGAACTACAAGCAAAAACTAAAATTCCTACAAAGGAAACGGCATGACAAAGAGCCACTATTAAGTGAAACACATGTAAGCACACAGGTAAAAAAAGGCGAGAGAGATTAACTACCATGTTACATGTGTGAGAAGGCATACAACGAATGCTGAATTCGGAGAGTGGAAGTAAATATCAATACGGGAGTTCTTATATACAGTATTCTTAACAATTATTATTTAGTCCTTCATACGACTTTGCCTTGAAGTCTATATTTAGATGTAACCAATCTCTGTGACGATGTAAGCTTATGCACGACGGAAGCTATAAACAATACAAACCGAATACAGAAAGTCATGGAAACTGTATAGTGGTTTTAAAAGCAAACTATAATAAATATGAATCTAATTTCACAGCTGAAAACTAAAGCTTGGAATGCTGAGCAAACTGAGCACTAATTATTACTTTACTGTGTCAATTACTTTACCCCACATAATGATCATACCGATATCAAGTTAATGGCTCACCATTCCCGTGGTATAGTTTCAAAATTTAGCATTTCTAAAGGAAAATCAAATCCAACCACTTCGTTCTCTTATCCTGTTCAGCCAGTGAACGAGATAATTTGTTAAAGTTACAAATATCAATGTACAAATATCATAAAAATTGTATGTTTCCGAGTGATACTGTGGGAGTACTTTCCACTTTCATAGAGTACTCTGTAAAGTTTCAGACCCTTAACAACAGCATATCACTATGAAAATATTAACAATAACTAAATTTTTATATGTAGTGGTACTCACCTATGCTAGTAGCACCCTTTGTATTCGCTGCATTAAACAGAAACAAAGAAAAATGAATGTCTTATCCAAACAATCACTTGATGATGCCGGAGGGGCCACGGCGGTGTAGTGGCCAGACTACTCGCCTCCTACCAAGGCAAACCGGGTTCGATTCCCGGCGGGATTACTCCCGGATTTTCACACGTGGGAATCGTGCTGGAAGATGCCGCTGATCAGCGGGTTTTCTCAGGGATTTCCCGGCTCCTGCATTCCGGCGATGCTCCATACTCGCCTCGCTTCACCCTCATCGGTTGTCAAGAGCCTTCCAAACCTCTCCACTCCACTTGCTGAGTAGATAGCACGAGGCTAGTACAAACACAGGCATATGTGTGGAGATGGAGGCCGTGCAGTGCCAGCGCGACCGGGCACAGCGATACTGCGAAGGTTTCTCACTGCCCTCCGCAAGACGGAAGTGAGTCAGACACACCAACCACGTGAACAGTTCCGAGGTTCGGTGCCGATAATCGAACTGAGATCGACCAGGTAACAAACAGACAACCACGCAACGTCTCCAAACCACGGAGGCGGCAATTTATTCCTGTGTTTACGTGGAGTAATGATTATACTCGTTATTGTTTGTAGCCATGGTACAAACTTAAAATGAATGCAAGTTAAAATTAACAAAGCAGTCAACGATACAACACTCGAACGACGGCTCAGTTTCAACTGTACGGTTTCTAAAACTGCACGCGAGTTAACGAAACTCTCCATTCTAACTGTGAAACCTGCGAGTTTCTCGCTAGTCACAGCACGAAAGTTGATGTGCTAATTTTATCAGTGCCGCATTTACGAAAAGGCAAGGGCCACAAAATTTGTTTTAAAATATGCAAATTATTTCTGGTAACAAACACAAGCTTAAAAACTACCAAAGTCAAACTTGAGTGTGTGGTACANTCAAACTTGAGTGCGTGGTACATTTTTTGGGCGGACTAGGTAACGACATCAAGATTAGATTTTACTTTGAATTATTCACTAGTTTAAAGATCAGAGAATTTTGGATCTTGCGTGGCATCGATCTTCATTATTCAATTTGTCTTGACATCAAATGTGCTGTACTTGACGTAAGTGGTTGGACTGCCAAACAGAGCATTATACATAACAAAAAACCTACATTTAATTATTTACATGGGACCACATCCTAACACACACCTTATCATACTTCCCTGTATCATAATTTAAACAAAGCAGCTAAAGCAAAATTTAATCAGAATTCTACTGAAAATAAAAACAAATTATATGAAACAAGAGATATTCGAAAATGTCTCCCCTTAATTTCTACGCAAAGTTCATCACTTTCTATTATAAAACCACTTACTTGAATGAAAATTCTTGTACAATTTTGGAAGTGGTAAATATTACCATAAAACTGCATGGCGTTATACCCTTAGATCTTGCTTGACACTGGGCCAACATGAATGAGATGAGAATTTGCTGACAAAGTGGAGGTAATTTAATACAGGTATCCTGTTACAATTTCCCTGACCTACACAGGGCAAAAATAAAATTGCGTTATTTCCTCAAAAATTAGAAATTTCTTTAACGGGTTATTATGAATATAGTCTTCTTTATGGATATTTTTCTATGTTGTAACAAAAAAAAACTACAAAAAAAAAAAAAAAAGGACATAAAAATATGGCATAGAAGAAAGGGTGCGACAGAAGTGTAATATAAACTATCTCAGGGCCAGGAACAATGTCACAATACAGATACAAGAAATTGTACAATGTAGCATTTCATTGTGAACCATTATAAGTGTTTAAATTATTATTTCAGACAATATTGTACTGGTAAAATATTAGCTGCGACCTAAAATTACATTTTGAACTATGACAATGCTTACAAGAAAAACATCAGCCAAGAAAATATGAATAATAAGAGTTTACACATAAAGCAAAAAAACTGTCCTCCGGCCCCTGGCTTTTAATTCTTCCTACACAGGTGAAACAAAATCAAAATAATGCGCAGTACAGTTCATAACATGGTAGACAGCAAACGTGCTAGAATTTAATATTAATTTTCTTGCAAAATACATTTGTAACAATTTTATCTAAATGTCCTGGCCTCACGCAAATTTCCCCCTATATTTCTGAGACTTTTCCAGAAATGCAAAATTCCCTGACTTTTCCAGGTTTTCCCTGATGCTAGCCACCCCAGTACACGTTTTAATTTAATTCAGATTGATTTTTTTGTCTTAACGTCTTGTCTACAGTGAGGTTATTTAAGATGGCGTCAGCAAGGAAAAAACAGAAATTAAGGTGGCCGGGCCGGGAATTGAAGCACGGTGCTCCAAAATGCGACGCAAGCGTGTTATTGCGCCATCTTTTTCGGTCTACACGGAATGAAAACTGAAAATTGCCGACTGCTGACTGATGGCGTTACATGGAACTACAGACATTCACAAGAGTACGTCAGTCTGGTAGTGGTCTTACTAATTGTTCCTGCTCCACACTTCTGACTGAAGCCCGAAAGCTAGTAGCGGTGACTGTGGGTGCTTACCGACTGGAGTCGACATTTCCAAACTACGCACGGCAGCTGGTTCAGAGCCGACCTAGGGCTCGAACGCAGAACCTCGTGTCACGCAAGTCGCCCATCGGAGTTGTTTTCGCGAAGGAAACGTGAAATGAGGTTTGTAGGAGAGGGCACGGGTTAACCGGGTGTCAGGGCGAGAACGTTAATGGCGCCGCCTGCCTGCTGCTGCTGTTTGGCGCGTTGGAAGAGCAGAGTGGCGAGGGCAACACTGCGCACACGTCTAGTGCCCGACCATTCCTGCACTAAAGCCGGCGTGCGGTGCCCCCGTCCTCCTGCTCTAACTATGCTACTGTAAGTCGAGAACCGATCATTTCATTGCTGGCACGTCTGAAGCAAGTCCAATGCGGGGCCCTTATAATTGTTTCGAATGTTTCCAACCAATATATTATGACATGCGGCAGTGTAAAAAAATATGTATTAAGAGTATGAGTCGTTCATCGTCTGAAGTGTGTTTTCTTTCCGTACATCGGTAACATGCAAACACGTTTAGAGGTTTCTTGAAAAAAAAAAATCCGGATTTCAAACACACTGCAACGCAATTCAAGCCCGCTAAAGACGAAGGGACCCGTCGTAGCCCACCAGCTGCCCTCCCTCCCACAGCTGGGATCTCTGCATGGCCCATCCCAGGCTCCGGTGGGCGGAAAAATTTTCCAGTTGAAATTCTCATGTGGGGATTACGGAGAAAACTGCCGTCACGAGGATTCCTCGGGTACTGTCGTTTCCTTCTCCGTCTTCACTCCTTCAGTGCTCCATCCCATCTCATCTCGCACATTCCTCAGGTAGGCGAGAACGACATCCCTCACACATGGGCGTCGACCTGTATCAACTTTAAGAAGTGGAAAAAAAGGGGGGGGGGACAA
>NQII01003606.1:136286-156913 GCA_002778355.1 Clitarchus hookeri | reverse complement strand
TTTTTTTTTTTTTCCCCTGTTCTTATCGTTGACAGTTTCGTGTCTCGAGGGTCTGTCGATACGGCAACGTGTGGTCTACGATTTTATTTCATAAATTTGTTTGTCCATACAAGAGGTTTCAGGGACGGTATAATCATGGAGGTATACCAAACTCGTTATTTTATTGTTATTTCTAACTCCTTGTGAAGGGCATTATATTGACGTGCAGTTTTTACATTCTTGAAGTCGTAAGACCCTGATCGTGACCTCATCACTTTATTGGTGAAAAGTCTGTAGCAGTGTGAAAATGTTTATTTTGACTATTCGTAAGGGCTTCTTGGTAAAATTTTAAACAGATACACTCAATACCAAGGGGCTTGTATTTCGTAGTTGTCTGACTTAGGGCCAGTGACTTTTCGCGTAAAAATCTGAGCACACGGTAGACTTCAATACTACATACACACCTCAGCTGTTGTTATACCTCCACTGGCTGCTGGTGCCGTGTCCGTCTTTGGCCAAGCCACTCAGGACTAAGTAACTCCGACACTTAACCTTCGTGATTCGTCCGCAAACGGTTAACACGGGCCAGAACATTGTTTAGCCAATCAAAGAAGCTGGACGACCCTACAGTGCTTTGGAGTGTATCTTGTCTCGAAATCTTTTCGCGAAATATCAATGCCCCTACTTATTGGTCATGATACCGAAACAAGTTCTTTGTCAGCTTAAGTACAGCACGCATCAAAAAAATTCTGATTGGCAACACCATAAATTAAGAATTAGTGTGAGAATGTAATGATTAACCCGTCCAGTCTCGAATGCATTTACCAGCTCAAGTGTTCCATTTGTTCAATCTTTAGATGTGCACTGTACTTGTACCAATAGTGCTTTTCGCAACGAGTGAAGAACGTACTGTGTGTTAGTTGGTATAGGCTTTCGTGGTAAAGAGAGCATTTTTGAGCCCCTAGTTACTTTTTCCTTTCAGCAATTTTTTATCCTTTAGCTACCTTTTAAAATGAATTTTGCTATGTAAGTATACACAGTGTATATTCCGCCGCACTTGGAAGTTAACGCCTAAGACTAAAATTAAATACATTTATTGAATACTATTCAAAATGAGAGGGCTTTCAAAAGTACTCACTTTGCCGTGAAAAACTTTTATTAGCATTAACCAGTCACAAAAGAGAGATGCAGAAACTTCTCTAATCAGATTCCTCCCAAGGAAGACGGCCAACACACGGCCACTGATTCCTTGTCTTGTACAGTGTTGACCATAAATATACTTCATGTGTCACACAGGGCCACTGATGGTTTGTATTACACAGTGCTGACCATAAATATACTTCATGTGCAACACAGGGCCACTGATGGTTTGTCTTGTACAGTGCAGACCATAAATACACTTCATGTGCAACACAGGACCACTGATAGTTTGTCTCGTACAGTTCTGACCATAAATATACTTCATGTGCAACATAGGGCCACTGATGGTTTGTCTTGTACAGTCTGACCATAAATATACTTCATGTGCAACACAGGGCCTCTGATGGTTTGTCTCGTACAGTGGTGACCATAAATATACTTCATGTGCAACACAGGGCTATGTCTTTTCCGCGAAAATATTTATGCTCATGCTATACTTCAACATCCTACGTCCACAACCACAACTTCATTTGTCTATTGGCCGTGAGTCTGCGTGAAAAGACATGTTGTTATTTGACTGGGCCAATTAGAATTAAGTACTCCGATACTGGACGTCCATGATTCGCGGACAGACACTTGAGGCACGTGACATTTAAAATCATCCAACCACGAAAGTGCATATGAACTAGAGTGTTTGTCGTACAACTGGTCTTGAAATCTTTGCGCGGCAAAACACGTGCCTCTTTATACGCTATGCATAGGGGCAGTGATATTTCGCGAAAAAATTTCGAAACAAGATTCGGTCCAAAGCACTGTAGGGTCGTCCAGCTTCTACGATTGGCTAAAAAATGTTCTGGCTCGTGTTAACCGTTCGCGCACGAATCACGAAGGTTCAGTGCCGGAGTTACTTAGTCCTGAGTGGCTTGGTCAAAGACGGACACGGCACCAGCAGCCAACGGATGTATAACAACAGCTGATGTGTGTATATAGTATTGAAGTCTACTGTGTGCTCCGGTTTTTACGCGAAAAGTCATTGGCCCCATTTATACGCTATGCATGTTGATTGAGATTGAATTATCGTAAAAATGGCGCTTAGAACTACGTCCGTAGCTTTCTGTAAGGTTCTCAATTATCATTATTCTTTGTAACTAATTAACATGATTTTAATATGGAAATACAATTTGGAAGCCTGCGGCGTCTATAATGACTACATTCGTGCTTGTCCCCAGTTTCATTCGCCCTTCTCCTCTGCCATACGCCGCAACGGACGTCGGGATTGAAGAGTTGGAAGTCAATTAAAATTCGCACTCTACACAGAAGTTTTTACAGCCAGGAAGTTGAGTAGCGTAATTGCCATTTTAAAAGTCCGCCTTCAACGGAAACGAAATTTATTTTCAAGATGATTTCCTCGCGTTGTAATGAAGTCCTGGAAAGTTTTCCTCATTCCAGTTTTATTATTTTCCCTCCCCTTCAGCGCCCCAATTTTTTCCCCCTTTTTTCCTGCAGCATTGTTCGCGTGAAAAAAAAGTATGAACCACGCTTAGTCTAAAGGCGCCTAAGCGTGGGTCAATTTTTCATGCTTGAAATTGTGTTTTTTATTTTTATCAAGGTAGAAGTACAGTTTTTTCCCTATGAAGTCCTGCTTCCGACTGTACTACGTTCAGAACTCTTTAAAAAGTAGTACACACACTACCAAAATTATCAGGAAAGTACGATTTATGTTGAATAGGAAACAATGAAAAATATTTTTCTAGACTTTACTTTTTAAAATATTTTAAAAAATAATATATTGAAATTTAAGCGTATTTCAATTTTGATGCTTCAGAAAGTACATTTTGCAAACCCCTCTCCCTTCCTTACGTCATGCAAAATTATCATTGCAATTACTCGGATCGTGTGCAATATAATTATTAATAACGTTTACAAATATTTATAATAATTAATGGATAGTTAATTCATTTCAACTTTGAGATTTATTATTCTTATAACTTAAATGGATGTGCATAAAATCAATTATTTTTATTTGTACGAAATGCTTTCTCGTTTTGTATACACTACACTTGATGACATTACCCGAATATAATAATAATAATTATTATTAAAATAATAATAAATATTTCTTTGTTTGTATATAGTCACAGCCTGGTTTCGGCTGGAAAGAGAATTATTGCCGAAATGATGCTCCATTCGTTTTCTAGGCAAATGCTCACACATTTCCGTGGCAAGAACAGAATTTCTCGCATTTAAGACTAAAATCCGGTCGGCTTATGAGCTTGAAAAGAAATTCATATTATTTTGTATTGGCTTTTCCTTTAATTTCTTGCTTTAAGGGCACTGCGTACCGGCTGGCAGCTGCGAAATTAAAATACGAACTCCCATGATAATGAATTTTCGCCACAGTGCTTTAATTTAAAGATAGACCTTTCAAACATAATGTTTTCATTACGAATTTTTTTTAGGAGAAGTTCCCTGCAGGGGAGGTGTTACATGTACAGCCTGTGTGCAAGGAATTTTTTTAAATTTATGTTTTACATAAAGTGCACGCTGCCTACCTCCATTAAAAATATACGGTCGTAAGGATCTTCTCCTAAAAATACGCGAAGAATAAATTTTGTTAGAAACGCCTATCTTTAAAATTAACTCACTGAGGCGAAACTTCCTCAACACGTGACTCCTATTAAAATTAATAAGAAACCGTTATTCAACTATATGAAATAAACCATTTAATATACTAAATATTGAATTTAATGTATTAATAATAAAAAAATTAAGGAACAACCGTAATACTTATTGCATTATTTACTATAATTATAGTAAACAATTTAATAGGACTAGTCCCATATTTATTTACAAGAACTAGACATATAAACATAAAAATAACATTAGCATTACCTTTATGCTTATCATTTATACTGTATGGATGAATAAAAAAATACAGAAATAATATTTACACACTTTAAACTTTCACCGCGGTGTAAAGTTTACAGACATTCAGGATAGTTTGCAAGTGCAGGGACATAAGTTCTTTTTTGTCTTTGTGTTCCCACCTGCCGCGGTCCTATTGATCCACAATACATCGGGGACCGACTACGCTGTACAGACACAGAGTAGACAAACACACAGAGGCGAAACTGCGCGGCTGTTTCCTTTGATGTGGGCGTACCCATTCTCTGGTTGGCTGCGCCAGGCTCTGCGCGCGGACCTTGTGCCTGATTCGCTACTGCGTGCTACGGAAATGTTCCCTATTGGCTGGGGCTTGCCGGTTGGCAAGTATAGTCCGTTCACGGTTACTTCCAAATGTTCTGAAGCCCTGCTAAAGTTCTACCCACGGGATATTCCTCCGCCTCGTGCAAACGAAACTTGACCATCTGTAGAAAATTACAGCAAAGGGACAGCGCACCGCGTTCGTGCGCACTCAGTGTAATAATATTCTGCATAACCTATTTCTTATTTGTAGGGCCAGTGACTTTTCGCGTAAAAATCGGAGCACACAGTAGACTTCAATACTATATACACACCTCGGCTGTTGTTATACCTCCATTGGCTGCTGGTGCCGTGTCCGTCTTTGACCAAGCCACTCTGGACTAAGTATCTCCGACACTGAACCTTCCTGATTCGTGCGTAAACTGTTAACATGGGTCAGAACATTTTTTTTAGCCAATCAAAGAAGCTGGACGACCCTACAGTGCTTTGGACTGTATCTTGTCTCGAAATCTTTTCGCGAAATATCACTGCCCCTAAATATAAGTAAAAATACTTTGAATTAAAACTGAGGAAGATTGTTGTTAACGCAAGAATAAAAAGCCTGTGATACTTGGCGTATTTAAGAAGCAACCAAACACATCATACACGGGGTGGTTTTTTAAAGGTTTGACTCAAAAAGAGTGAATAAACCGCGAACGACACTGTAGGTTACCAGGCGCTGATTGGCCAACGGCTCTCCGACATGCTGCTGACAAGTGACGTCATTTTGCTGACGTGTGCTTCTGGAGCTCGCGGTATACGCATCTGTTTCACCTCTGTATTGTAATTTTACTCTGTGACTGCGTGCAGTCCCGTGTCGCGAACGCGGCGTGTCCGTTGTCTGTCCGACATTGCTCTCCAGGTCGCCGGACAACAGGAACGCGCGTGTTTCACCTCTGTATTGTCATTTGCTCTGTGACTGCGTGCAGTCTCGTGTCGCGAACGCGGCGTGTCCGTTGTCTGTCCGACATTGCTCTCCAGGTCGCCGGACAACAGGAACGCGCGTGTTTCACCCGCCAAGTCGCGTCAAAGAGACGGGCGATCCTATTGGCTCGCGGAGGAATGCGTTGCTTGCGCCTCGGAGCCTAAGGCCGTGTTCCAGTTGGCACTTCTTCGCTGAAAGGTCACGTTACCCGAATTACTTCGGCGGTGCGGTGGCGAGACTGCTCGCCTCCCACCGAGGCGAACGGGTTCAACTCCTGGCGGGGTCGCTTCCGGATTTCCGCACGTGGGAATCGTACCGGATGCCGCTGGTCGGCGGGTTTTCTCGGGGATCTCCCGTTTCCTCCCGCTCTTTCATTCCGGCGTCTCACCATGCTCACCTCACTTCATCCTCATCGGCTCTCAAGACCTCGATGTTAAGAGCCGCCCAAATTTCTTCAGTCACTTTAATAAACGCTTTATCTATAACCAAACTTTGTGTTAAAATTATATTTTGCAAATCTACGAATTAATGTTTTGTTTTAAAATTCTCACATTGATGCAAAAACCATGATTAAATTAATTTTTCAAATTATTTTGGTACTTTAATTAAATTGTCATCAATATATACATATCGTGCACGAAAACATAAAATAACTTATAATAATAAGCTAAAAAAAAAAACTAGTTAACAGTTTTAAGCACAGCGCTCATCAAAAAAATTCTTAATTTGCAACACCTGTGGTCATAAACTTAACCAAGTCTGAAAGGATGTAAATTGTTTTTTCTAAATAATTTGAGCCTTGTTCGTAGTACAGTTGACACATGAACATTAACAAAAAAAGTGATTGATAGAAAAATATTTTACGTTATGAAATCGCACTAGGACGATTATCTTATGAGATCGTACTGGGGCGGACAAGAAGCAATTACAGACCTTTTGTTTGGCATAGTGTTCAGTCAGTTCTTGCAAAATGCACTGTGCAAGCACAACTAAGTAATACACTTACTCAATTACATTCTTATTTGTCAGTTCTCGTGCGTTCCGTCTGTGTGCCCGGCGTTTGCTTAATATTCCCGAATTCCTTCTTCTTTGTTGATCGATGCCAGTATGCTTCATCCGGAATTCCTTTCGTTTCCATCAATTCTCCTGGCAGAGTGGAAGCATTAAAAAAAAAAATTGTTTTACCTGGTCGTATCTGTTTATGACAACAGGGCTTTGAGATCTTCCTACCAATATATGGTTCATTCACGGTTACTTCCAACTTTTCTGAATCCCTGCTAAAGTTTTACTTCTAGGATATTCCTCCGGCTAATGCAAACAAAGCTTAAACAAATCTAAAACATTACAGCAAAGGGACAATGCACCGCCTTCTTGCGCACTCGCTTTTATATTATTTTGCATGAGAACTATTTCTTATTGGTAGAGACCGGAAAAATTCGCGATTTCAATGACCTGCAGGCTAGACTCTACAGTCTTATGTATAAATATGCCGATATTAAATGCACATTGGTTGTCTGCTGTCACAGTGGAAGGCGGCGATTGGGCCAGCGTTCTCCAGGTGGTGTCAAACACCGTGTGCACCAATGGCTGAAGTTATATCAACACACGTGTTATGAATTATAGCTTGTCTCAAAATGAATTAGCGTATTTATTAGGTCTCTACTTATTGGGCATTACATTCCTCCCTGTTTTTATTCATATTAATTATAAATGAAATATTATAATGTAAAGATTAAATATAAATAAAATGTAAAAATAACAAAAAATAAAGCATTTTTATTTTAACATAAGTATAAAACGCTTTTGATTCGTGATATATTTAGGAACCAACCAAACACGTCATACATGAGATGATTTTTCAAAGATTTGATTCAAAAAGTGTGAANTGTGATACGTGATATATTTAGGAACCAACCAAACACGTCATACATGAGATGATTTTTCAAAGATTTGATTCAAAAAGTGTGAATAAACTGAATGGACTGTGGATATATCAGAGTTCGTGTGGAATGGAGGTCTTAATAAAAGCAAAATAACTAAATTTAATTTCCTTATTTATTTACAACGATATAAAAATACACAGCTATTATTTAAAATATTAAACTGCCTAGCTCTACTATTTCACTTATCGTAACAGCGAGCGCAGTATTTAAAGGCGTTGGCCACTAAACATTTTGTTTTTTTTTTTTTTAATCTGTACCGCACAGTGTTCAACTTGTAGACCTTATCTGTGACTACTTTTTCTTCCGGTAATTTTTTTTGAGCCTTCGTGGTTTTTACAAAAAAAAANTTTTTTTTTTTTAGATCTGTACCGCACAGTGTTCAACTTGTAGACCTTATCTGTGACTACTTTTTCTTCCGGTAATTTTTTTTGAGCCTTCGTGGTTTTTACAAAAAAAAACATGTCAAAGTCGAAATTTACTGTTTTTTTTTCAATGTACAAATAAAATAAACCTAACTATCTGCANCAAAAAAAAACATGTCAAAGTCGAAATTTACTGTTTTTTTTTCAATGTACAAATAAAATAAACCTAACTATCTGCAGATAATTTAACAAGGGCACCTGAAAGGTCTTGTTTTATTCCGCTTTGAGGTATGATTAGCAAAAGTTATTTTACAAAAAAATATGGGGCAGTCACAAATGAAAAATATGAAAGTATTTCCTTATTTTCTGCATTTTCATAATTGCAAAAAATTTTAGTTCTATGATTTTATTGATGTATTGTGAAGTAGCTCTTGGCATCTTCTTTCATTGTGAATTATCTCATTTCTGTACGTACTTTAGTTTTCATTAATTTTACATTTCTTAAACAGTAAAGTAATGATTTCCACATGAATTTGTGAGATAACCATGCGCTCAAAAAATTTCCTTCCGCGAGGAAAGAGTAGTAACAGGTATTGTGTAAAAGTTGAACGCTATTTAGTATAAATATAAAATAACATCATTTTCGTTGCCAATATCCTTAGTACCATTCTCAATTCTAATGGAAGTCATTACCACGGTATTTATTCCAACTACAATCGCTTAATCCTCACTTATTATTTACACACGTACAGTCAAAATGTCGAATGGCATACATTAAAATCATTCTAAATGTTTGTCACTCACGCATCCAGTCCCACTTTCCCACAGCCAGTCAGTCCCTCTCTCTCTCTATCTCTCTCTCTCTCTACTCTCCCAATGCTCGCAGACCACACTATATGGTCCTTGCATCGCCATCGCAGTTCCTATGGTACCACAGACCTGGCGTTCCCGCAGCTTAAATTGCTGATCCGACCCGACCCAAAAGGTTCTTCGCCCCACCCAAGTAATCCAATATACCAGGGTCGGGAGGAAGTGGCATCAGTTCAAATTAACTTTATCGCTGCACGCGTCAGTATTCCGCGGCGATCTGTTTGTAACTCTGCCTTGCTCTTCTTCCGGTTACCGATGATGCCCTTTGAGTAACTGCTCTTTGCACCATCGAGAGGAGAGGGACGCGGTAAAGGGCGAGGAGCGGTTGCAATGTAACACTGCCCCCTCCTCAAGTCTGTTCACATTACGACTTTCGTAGACTGCCAATAGGCGCAGACTGCCGATAGGAACGATGTGGACCACCACCACCACCACCACCACCACCATAGACGTTTCCTCCAGGGAACCCGCGACGCCAAATCTGGAAGGACGTATCACCGACTTGCTTCGAAATTTGATAGGTGCTCCCTTCTAAGTTGGATACGTGGTTTTCGCAACTAGTGGTGGCAACAAAACAAGGGTTTGTTGTTTTAAAGTATAACACACACACACACACACACACAACATTACGATTTGCAACACCGAAACAGGTTGGAAGGAGATAATCTCAAGTAGGTAGGCACTTAGGTTTATGGTTTAACTGAGCTCGGTGGCGTGGGGTGATAATGGAAAGGANGCATACACCTCTAATCTCTTTTCACTACTCTACGCGCTGTGACGTTTATTTGCGATCTGCATATACCCACAGTTGGGCTTGCGCGGAGGGGGATGGGGTAACTACCCTTGCTCCATTCGCAGGTGAATGCTATCCGCTGGTGACGTTCCAGCACACTCTGTATCGCAGCAGCGGTAATCGCAACTGTCTTACTCCGTACCCGAGGCTCGGCTTCGCCCGTTACACAGAAATTATTCTTTTTTCTTGTCATAATTCCAGTTTCACAGGTAGTGTTTGGAAAAGTTCGATTGCGCAAAATTTACAATGTGCTTATAGTTAGGTGCAGTGATATTACGCGAAAATATTTCCGAGACAAGATACAGTCCGAAGCACTGTAGGGTCGTCCAGCTTCTTTGATTGGCTAAAAAAAAAAATGTTCTGGCCCGTGTTAACCGTTTGCGCAGGAATCACGAAGGTTCATTGTCGGAGTCCTAAGTGGCTTGGTCAAAGACGGACACGGCACCAGCTCGGTTACCTCCATATTGTTGTCGACTCCACACATTATAGTATTGAAGGCTACTGTGTGCTCCGATTTTTACGCGGAAAAGTCACTGGCCCTACTTATAGTTGTTTAATACTTTTTTTCAGCAGCGTGTGGTGAGGCGTTGCGAGGAGAGCTGGTTTTTTGCTCGGTGCTGTACACGCTCGGCTCACGCAGCAGGAACCAGTAACTAGTGGGAGTCGGGAGAAGCGATTAGGCACAGCACAGAGCAAAACGCAGCTTACCTTGTAACCATTCACCACACGCCGCTAATCTAATTTTCCCTATGTGTTATTTCCTCCTTGCAAAAATACAGGAACTTGTTGATAAAATATAAATACATTCCTGACTTTTTTACATCTGCAACTTCGTGTACGATGTTTATTCTGATGTAAAACAGTTTTTCAAACTATAGCGACAATGATGTATCTTTTATGTAGTCTATTCGCGTATTATTCACACTTTTTAAATAAAACCTTTGAAAAATCACCGTATGTGTGATGTGTTTGTGTTTTTCTTAAATATGTCGTATATTACACGCGTTTTATACTTCTACATAAAAGCCTTTTATTATTTTTGTTTTAAATTAAACTTTTACATGTATTTTACTTATAACCACAATATTCTATTTATAATTCATATGAACAAAAACTGTGAGACAATAGGTTTGCTGATAATGTATAGAAAGGAATAGTTCCACAGAAAAATATTACTAAACTGAACCCACGAATGCGGTGCGTTGGCCCTTTGGTGTATTTTTCAAGACTTGGTTAAGATTTGCTTGTGTGGGGNAACTGAACCCACGAATGCGGTGCGTTGGCCCTTTGGTGTATTTTTCAAGACTTGGTTAAGATTTGCTTGTGTGGGGCGGAGGGATATCCTGGAAGTAGAACTTGAGCAGGGCTTCAGAAAAGTCGGGATTAACCGTGACTGGACTACAGACAGATCGCTGTGTTTAAACACTGCAGTAACCTTGAGGTGTTTAGAATTTGTTACCTTTACATAGGGGTGGCCGGGGTGCGATGTCGGGGAATCGTGGCGGTGATGGGCAGGGGTAGTGAAATTTCGCGAAAATATTTCAAGGCAAGTTATACTTCNTATGTCGGGGAATCGTGGCGGTGATGGGCAGGGGTAGTGAAATTTCGCGAAAATATTTCAAGGCAAGTTATACTTCAAAACACTGTAGGGTCGTTTACGTATCTTGATTGGCTGAATTGCTTTTTTGCTATGCGCTAACTGTCTGCGCACGAATCACGTAGGAGCCGTGCCGATGTTGCCGAATCCTGCTTAGCCCGGTCAAATATGAGAACGCCTTCTCAAGCAGTCAGCGACCAATGACAACAGTCAAACTGCTTTTGGGTGCTTATAGTATTGAAGTCTACCGTGTACTCGTATTTTTTCCCTCGAATAAATTCACTAGCTCTAGAGATGGGCTGTGTTACCCCGGTCTTGGGTTGCGATGTCTCCAGAGTGGCTCCCGCGGGGATTACAGCGGATCAACGTCTCTGCGATTGTAGCGAGCCCCAGACTGGACGAATGCCAGCGGAGGGTTTCCTTCCCCCTAGCCCCTCGGCGCCCCTGTGGTGGTCTTCTGGGGAATCAATATCTGCTTATTGTGGGAGCTGTCATCGACACTGCTCGCGGGCTCGCCCGCAGGCTCCGTCGATAAGGTCGACCCTTCGAGCGTCTTCCGCATCCGGTAACGCCCTTAAGCCTTGCTGACCCGGTACAGTTTCAGGTGTTGCAAACAAGGAATTTTATGATCCGTGCTGCACTCAAGTCGACACAACACTTGTTTAGTTGTCACAGCCAATGAGCTGTAGGCTATGTGTTCGGCTGCAGTTATATGAACCAATTATAACCTAGATCATTAAGAAGGTTTGCGAATAATTTACCCGCAGGTAAGATCATTGTTCATTCAGTTTCTCGGTGTACAGGGCAGGCCAAAAATTTTTCTACACGTCCGTAATGTACGCGGGGTCTGAATGGGTTGAGAAAATTCCGAAAGTACTCCTATTCCCAACTAGATATTCACCTTACACAGTAATACAGACATAACGACTGAATTGCTTACTCATAATAACTTCATAGTAATAATTAACTAAAAATTTGGCAACATTAATATTGTGACGTAAATACGAGTGCGTTGTTCAGATGCTATGTCTGTACCGCTGGGTAAGGACAAAACCTCGTTGGGTATGGGTAAGGCCAGTGACATTTCGCGTAAAAATCGGAGCACACAGTAGACTTCAATACTATATACACACACCTCAGCTGTTGTTATACCTCCGTTGGCTGCTGGTGCCGTGTCCGTCTTTGACCAAGCCACTCAGGACTAAGTAACTCCGACACTGAATCTTAGTGATTCGTGCGCAAACGGTTATCACGGCCCAGAACAATTCTTAGCCAATCAAAGAAGCTGGACGACCCTACAGTGATTTGGACTGTATCTTGTCTCGAAATCTTTTCGCAAAAAATCACTGCCCCTAGCCATAAGTACAGACCTGAGAAATTCGCTAATTAATTTTGAGCCAAGCTATCATTCATAACACATGTGTTGATATAACTTTAGCCATTGGTCCACACGGTGTTTGACACCTCCTGGAGAACGCTGGCCCAATCGCCACCTTCCACTGTGACAGCAGACAACCAATGTGCATTTAATATCGGCATATTTGCACATAATACTATAGAGTCTAGCCTGCAGATCACTGAACTCGCGAATTTCTCCGGTCCCTAGTCATGAGTAATCTGGATAAGTGATTTCATTTTGTGGCCTTATTTAATTGAATCTTCAGTTAATGAGCTGTTAACTGTTGGCGAATCAGTATAATGCACTGAAGTTTTACTGCCAGACCAGGGCAATTCGCTAGGAATCAGTATAAATCGCTGTTTACCCAGTGAATACCAGCGACTAAAAATATCAGTAGAATTTCACTGATCCTAGTGGAGCAGATTCAACAGATCTGCAGTCATGTTCTCTGATTTGGAGCAGTTTTAACTATTTCGATTTCAGAGTGTAATATCCACGCGTTTGTATAGGCATACCACACAAAATCTGTCGCTCTGCTACCATTCACCGCTATCGCAATTAAAACGTTTTATCTGTACGGACGTCATTACGCCCGGCATTGCATCCCCTTTCTATCGTTTCGACCTTTGACTCCGGAAACCGTTGCTGTAAAGATAAACCGTTACTCTGCACATGCAGCCGGTAATCTGCTTGCGATACTGCTCACACACGATTATCGTTGTGCGTGTTGATAGCAATCTCGATTAATTTCAGAAACGTGTATAAACGATATTGATGTTTGTTATTTTTACCAGCGGAGATTTTTAAAAAAAAAATATTTGCTCTGCATTCAAAACGAATATCTGCGCCAGTTGAATTACTTCATGCCTCCTCCCAAAAAAAAAATAACGCGTATAATCCAAACAGCGGTCATAACCTAACGAATAAACCGTGGGAAATTCCTCTGATATCTCGCATTGTAAAGCGAATACTCTGTTTATTCCACGTTTACAAACAAACATGCATGAGTCATAAACCCACCGTAGTGCTCAGTCGTTGGCAGAGGGTACTGCTTCATTATTCGGAAACAGAAAAAAAAAACTTTGAATAGATGTGTCCTTTTTGCTGATTTTTCTCTGGTGTTTTTTTTTTTGACACGCCCAAACTGTCTCTGAGCCAGTAACAGACAACTAAAGAGTGATATAGTCCAATCGCGTGCAACGGGTTCAAGACACGAAATAATTGCTTGTTACAGCAGAATCCAATAAACTGACGACGCCGGCTCGAATATGCACGTAACTAGGAGCACTGATATTTCGCGAAAATATTTCGAGACAAGATACAGTCCAAAGCACTGTAGGGTCGTCCAGCTTCTTTGATTGGCTAGAAAAAATGTTCTGGCCCGTGTTAACCGTTTGCGCACGACTCACGAAGGTTCAGTGTCGGAGTTACTTAGTCCCGAGTGGCTTGGTCAAAGACGGACACGGCACCAGCAGCCAATGGAGGTATAACAACAGCTGAGGTGTGTGTATAATATTGAAGTCTACTGTGTGCTCACATTTTTACGTGAAATGTCACTGGCCCTACACATAACTAAAGGTGTAATGTGCTGCCAGATAATAACGTGAATTACGCAGGTTAAATAATTGTTAGATTATTTGGTTGTACGCTTTAGATATCCAACACTTTCCATTTATTTATATTTCCTCACCCAGCAGCCTATAGAGTGTCCCAGGAAATGTTTCTTCCTAGGTAACGTAATATTCAACCGATTATATACTCCGAGTACCGCCAACGTAAAACGTCGTTGCACTGAACTTCAATAAAACTGCCGTCGACCTAGCGTTACGTCACCGATGTGTTTTGACGCTGAGGTCTGCACACATCTACCGGCATTCAAGGCATGTTAGAAGCGATCCGCCTGGAACACAAGTTTTATTGGTCTCAGTTCTTCAACTCACTAGTGTTCTATTCGTCTGAAGAACGCCGGACTTATGCTCACGGTATTGTGCAGCGTTCATTACTGGCTGGTTGTGAGCCAATGGGGCACCGACAAGTTTTTTACCCAATCAAATGTCCTTTACTGTATAAAATGTTTTACAATCAATTGTAGTTATAACGACCATATTTTTCTCTTAGTTAATATAATCATTGTCGCTGGACTGCAGTGTTCTTGCATGAGAGCCTGTTAAACACTAGCGGAATAGTGAATATTGAACATCGTGAGTTAGGTTTTCAAGGATAAATAGATTACAAAAATAGCGTTGTTCGAACTACACTCAAGAGTGGTCTTCGTAAGTGTTAACTCGTTCGGCCACACACAATTTCCCAGTTCGAGTGTTGCAATCACGTAATTTTTTTGCTATGCGGTGTACTCGTGCCCATTGCTTGTCTTGCAATCAGCGAACAACGTCCTGCGTGCTCAATGATACAACCAATCATGTCAAAGACGCGTGGAAAATTCCACAAATCAGAATAGCCACAAGGAAGACTCGGGCGCTGGTACCTTGCTGTGTACAGCACCGGTGGGGCCGCGGTGGTATAGTGGCCAGACTACCTGCCTTCCATCTAGGCGAACCGGTTCGATTCCCGGCGGGGTTGCTCCTGGATTTTCGCATGTGGGAATCGTGCCGGACGATGCCGCTGGTCGGCGGGATTTCTCTCCTATCTCCCGTTTCCCCCCTGCCTTTGCATTCCGGCGCTGCTCCATACTCACCTCGCTTCACCCTCATCGGCTCCCAAGTCCTCGATGTTAAGAGCTGCCAGAACCTCTCCACTCCACTACATTACCGGCCATAAGTATCGCTCATAACCGTGTCGACAATCTTCGACAATGTGGCTGAAGGCGTTAAAGAAAGCAGGGCGACGTAGTACTACAGAAAGTTCAACAAAACTATGGATGGCAATTAGTTTCGTGTCTTATCGTATAAATAAAAAGTGTTAGGTAACCATTTGTGATATCTAACTTAAATTATTTCTTTCGCTTTCTGTTTTTATAATGCATCGACGTGTAAAAATAACCAGACTTGTAAAATATTTATTTTTCCGTTAATTTTACTGTTTAACTTGACCGACGCATGCATAGTGACGAGGTCCATGAAAATGTTGATTTTACAAACGGCTGAAGAATAGACGTGTTTCATAGTCGATAACAGTCAAGCGTGTTGATTGTGCGAGTGGCGGAAGAATACGCAACGTGCATGCAAGCAGGTCTTGAGCAGGGCTTTCAAAAGTGCTCAGTTTACCGTGAACAGCCCTTAACGACCGAGGTCTCCAGCCGTGTCGACCCGTCGTCTTTCTCTTGGAGGCACTTTGGACATTAATGGGCGGCCGCGCTGTTTCACCACGGACAACCACGGATCATTAAACGCTAATGGACAGAGGTTAGCAGCCTTTCATCCCGGAATTGTTATTACATCGACGTCGGCCGCCCGTAGTTTACGACATTCCATGTTGTTCGACACGCCGCAGATGGTCGTTAGCCAGGTTAAAGTCACGTGGCTCGCTGGTAGCCCGCGTGACAATCCGGGCTCGACTCTTAAGGTCCCCGTCTGCCTGGAACTTTTTCCCACGTCTAGGCCGAGAAGCGCGGGAGCGATAAGGGCGACACTGCCACGTGCATCAAGTACGCCATCGCCGCTAAGCGCAAGGCTCTGAACTGGCGTGCAGTGTTCTCGTCGTGCTGCGTGTACCTATGGGACTTTCAGCGGTGACCATGTTATTTTATTAGTGGGAAGTCTTTAGGAAGGTTCAGTGCAGGCCCCTATAGTAGTTTTGTATGTATCTGATGCGTGCATTTTGAGCTACAGCGCCTTGGAAAGGCCGTTTTTAGCGGTTTTGGAGTACTCTGAATTGATGTTTCTATACGTACGTGATATTTTGAAAGTACTTAACAGCTCTCGTCTGAAGTGTGTGTTATTTTCGTAGATCAGCACGTTGGAAGCACGCTTAATAGTTTCGTTGAAAAACGTGTATTTCGAACACTCTGCAACGCAGTTCAAGTGCCAGGTAGACGGGCGCCTTAAGTCAGCGTCTCCCAGGACATGGAATATTTATCCTGTTCAATCACTGTGTTAACGATCGTGGACACGGTTCACGTGAACTGTATTTACGACCGGCAACTGCACGTAGCAAGGCGTCAGTGCCCAATGGGGCCTCGGTGGTGTAGCGGCTAGGCTACCTACTCGCCTCCCACCCTAGGCGAACCGGGTTCGATTCCTTCGCGCGTGGGGATCGCGCCGGACGATACCGCTGGTCGGCGGGCTTTCTCGGGGATCTCCCGTTTCCCCCGGCCTTGCATTCCGGCGCTGCTCCTTTCTCACCTCGCTTCACCCTCGTCGGCTCGCAAGACCTCTATGTTAAGAGCCGCACATATCTCTCCACTCAACAGTGGCCAGTCTAACTTGTAGATATTCTGATTTGTAAAATTTTCTACAATTTTTTGACGACAGGTTGTATACTCCCAAGAAATATTTACACTTTAGCGCTACCTATCGGATCATTTACAAACTACTTTTTTCAAAGAAAATTTTAAACAAATATAAACAACTGTAATTAAATAATAAATACACTCACAATAGTAAGCCCACACTGCTGCTTACACGGTTCACAAATTAAAACAAAAAGGTTAATTAGTGTTCTAAAAAAAATTCTGAAATATGTTTTTAGGTTTCTGTAATGCATGAAGGCACATTACTTCACGATTCTCTTCTTCCACAGTCACAAAAACAACCTGTACCACATACCAGACAAGTTTTCATAATAAAAACTCCGTAACGAAAGCCCGAAGGCCTTCGTTATTGTTTCAAGTTTATTATCGAACAAAGTGACATCAAACGAACACTATAATGCGCTAAGAGTAGCTTATTTCGTTAGGAAACGAAAATTCAAGTAATGAAGAATATATTTGCGGACAGGAAACGAAACGAATTACTGAGAATAAACCTCCAGGTGACACGGTATTCGGTGGTTCTTTCCTTGCAGGTTTGTTATTGGCTCAGAATTCACCTGGGCGTGTCTATCAAACTGTGATGCAGTTGCAAACATAACAGACATTTGCATGTGTTCGAGGTATGGCTTGTCCTAAAACGAATTCGCGAAATCTTCCAGTCCCTATGTATTGGCACTTTTATCGCAATGCTGCTACACCAGACTACAGCAACGATGTAACCCTTTCATTCCCACATTAATGTAACTTTTCTGGTGTTGCAAATATGAAAAATGTTGGTGCGTACTGTACTTAAGGTGATGTATAATTTGTTCCGTTGTCACAACCAATAAGTTGCAAGGTTTGTGGTCAGTGGTCAATGGTATGAACCAGTCATTACGTAGAACAGTAACGCGGTTTACTAATAATTAAGTCCACCTGTTTTTCGTGAAACTATTTACGCTCATGCTAGACTTCAATAATCTACGTGCACACTTGCAAATTTCTTTTGTTTACTGGCTGCGTGTCCTTGTGAGAAGACATGTTCTATTTGACTGTGCAAACCGCAGTTAAGCTACTCCAACAGTGAACGCCAGTGATTTCGTTGGCAGGCGCATAAGACGCGCGAGAAACAAAATATTCCAATGACGTGAGTGCAGTTGAGCCAAAGTGTTGTGGAGTACAACTATTCGTGTATTCTTTCCGCGAGAAACTGGTGGTACTGCTAATCGATTACACTCAGGGAAAATCATTGAACACTGAGCCTCGCAGAGTACAGCACAGGTCAAATATAATCTGCATGTGCAACATGTTGAAGATTCTCTACAACGGGCATGAGAGGGCTGGTATATTGTTTTACAAGTGAGGAGAATAAAATGAAATATCTGCCCTTGACAGGATATCGTGTTGTAGAAAGGAACTGCTCAGCTGTAAATTACGCTACTGGGCCTGAATGAACTTACAAACACTATGCACAAGTATAGTTTGTGTTACACGGGCATGTGAAGCTGACAACGCCCATCAACACAGTGGACCAGCAACAGATATTCGCCGTTACAGCTGCTGATTTCTGGGAGGGCAAGGAAGGGAAACGAGGACGCCGCGTACGTAAATTGTAACAGCCAATGAAATGCTCGCTTCTCCACAGCTGCACGTAGGCGTTTATCATCAAGGCTGATGGAAGAGACGATACCAGAAGGCATACATGATTTCTCCCAGCGTAGGAATTTTTGACAGTACGTTATATAGAGATATAAATAAAGACAAGTTCCCGGCGGAACCGGCGTTTTCCTCACCAAACCTCCCCTCCTGGTGGCCGATACCTATTAAAAGGTTATACCAGGAGCACTTCTTTCTGTCTTTACGTTATCCATCCCTTCAAACTAAAGCTAAATCGGCTCTTTTGTTTCGCAGGGTGCCGCCGGGAACTTGCAATTTTGTGACCGTCATGCTGGCCGAACTGAATTTAAAACACAAGAACTAACTATTCTAACAAACATTCCTAACGCGTACAGCGCGAGTCCTTCTTTCACGAGAAATATAAATAAAGGCAGGGTGGGAAGGATACCCAGCACGTATCGTATTATCCCAAGTATACTCGTTTACGTGTGACATGTTGCAGAACAGGAGAAATCACGGCCGGGGCTGTATAGATCCAGAGGGTAGCGCCAATGCATCCATGCTTCCGGTTGATGCTGTCACACCAAACTATTATATATAACTGGTTGTATCTTGTGTCACGGATATACTGAAACCCTATCCATAGGTTCAAAATGTCAGGTATCTCATTGACTCTTAAAGACCTCCACATTAAGAGCCGCCCAAAATCTCTCCACTCAGGAGGTGTTACAGGGAATTTGTCGTGTACTTCTCGCGTCAAAAACTTATTTTGCAATACCTGAAACGAAGTGGAGTGAAGAGANACTAACTATTCTAACAAACATTCCTAACGCGTACAGCGCGAGTCCTTCTTTCACGAGAAATATAAATAAAGGCAGGGTGGGAAGGATACCCAGCACGTATCGTATTATCCCAAGTATACTCGTTTACGTGTGACATGTTGCAGAACAGGAGAAATCACGGCCGGGGCTGTATAGATCCAGAGGGTAGCGCCAATGCATCCATGCTTCCGGTTGATGCTGTCACACCAAACTATTATATATAACTGGTTGTATCTTGTGTCACGGATATACTGAAACCCTCTCCATAGGTTCAAAATGTCAGGTATCTCATTGACTCTTAAAGACCTCCACATTAAGAGCCGCCCAAAATCTCTCCACTCAGGAGGTGTTACAAGGAATTTGTCGTGTACTTCTCGCGTCAAAAACTTATTTTGCAACACCTGAAACGAAGTGGAGTGAAGAGATTTGGGCGGCCCTTGACATCGAGGTCTCGAGAGGCGATGAGGGTGACTTGAGGTGCGTGTGGAGCGCTGCTCCGAAATTAAAGGGCGGAGGAAACGGGAGGCACCCGAGAAAACCCGCGACCGGCTACATCGTCCGGGAATCGAACCTGCTTCGCCTTTGGTGGGAGGCGACCAGTCTGACCAGTACACCACCGCGGCCCCACCTGAAATGAAAAATTAATGCGTGTGTTAAGATGAGACTGTAGCTGCGCGTTGAAGGTCCAGAAGCGATGAGTTGATACGGGCGACAGTAGCACGCGCGCCTATAGTACCTCATCGCCCCTACGCGCAGGGGCATGCGGTGTTTCCGTCGTGGTCCTGTACCGTGCGAATCGGATCTGCAACAGCGGCACTTAATTACACGCGATGGAAGCCCACAAACCACGCCCTTACGTTTGTACTTTTTCCTTACCGCTTAAGGAAACCACAAAGGCAACATGTAAAATGCGATATTTTAATCATTTTCACAGTTTTGTTTCTTCCATGAATATACTTAATATGATAAAAGTAAAATAAGCTGAGGCATAAATAATTGTGCTTTTTTATTTTTATTTCCTTTACCTTTTCTGACAAAAGGTCGTATTTCCAGAACATTTATTTGCCGAGATACGCGAATACAAGCAAACAACGATTTCACAGAAAATGTGTCACTACATACACCTCTTAAGAGGCCGTATCACTTCTTATACAGAACTATTCATTTTAGTGTCATAACAGAAGATTCAAGGTAATTACAGAAGCAATACAAGACATGTTTCTGCGCGAATTTCTGTACCTGATCGTTAATAGGTATTCCCTGGTTGTCATTAAAAGGCGAGAACGAATTAATATGTTGATTTGTATTAAGTTTATTGTTGCATAAATACGCGTGGGCTTCTACTGTCTCATTTTTCAATAAATCCTCCTAAACTTGAATCAGGAAGAAATAAAACAGGATTCAATATGGCGGGTGTAACGGGCTCCTGCGGGGTTAAGCGAGGGACAAGTACACACGCGCGGTACTCGCGCCGACCGGCGGGAGGTGTGGGTCACGTGCTCAGAGCAGACGACACAGTGATCTTCAATT
>NQII01003606.1:111792-136228 GCA_002778355.1 Clitarchus hookeri | reverse complement strand
ACGCCCCCTCCGTGACGTCACCGGTCACACGTGCTGCCGCTCCCTTCACCCGCACCACCTCCCCCTCCACAACTTCTACTCCACGTGATCTTCCCTCCTTCACCGGGAGAGCAGCTTCAGCCTTAATACACACCCTACTGCCGGGATACGTGCACTGAATACGTGGCCCGGGGCAATTACGCGGTGACGTCCCTGCCTCCTGAAGAACCGAGGCGCCGATGCTGTCTTCGAAATGCCGAATTTTACACCAACAACCCCCTGGCTGATAGGCAGTTCCTCCATACCTCCCCTCCTCATCACAGCTGCAGTTGACCAAGCCACGTTAGCAACTATATTACAGCTAAGAGACATGCTAAATTCGCGTTATAATTTATTAACATTCTACACTCCACTGCACCATACTATAGGCAGAGGCAGTGATATTCCGTGAAAAGATTTCGAGACAAGATACACTCCAAAGCACTGTAGGGTTGTCCAGCTTCTTTGATTGGCTAAAAAAATGTTCTGGCCCGCGTTAACCGTTTGCGCACGAGTCACGAAGGTTCAGTGTCGCGAGTTACTTAGTCCTGAGTGGCTTGGTGAAAGACGGACACGGCACCAGCAGCCAATGGAGGTGTAACAACAGCTGAGGTGTGTATATAGTATTGAAGTCTACTGTGTGCTCCGATTTTTACGCGAAAAGTCACTGGTCCTACCTATAGGCTATTCACTGTAAAGTGAGCCCTTTTTAAGGTCCTGCAAAATTTTTCCTTTCCGCCAATTTCAATCTTTCCTTCACTTCTTAGTACAAACGCAGCCACGTAACTAATATAATAAACAGCGTGCAAATATTTCGCAACTCTCAAAAGTTAACGTCTGAGGTTGCAATGAAATATATTTATTAGGGAANATATAATAAACAGCGTGCAAATATTTCGCAACTCTCAAAAGTTAACGTCTGAGGTTGCAATGAAATATATTTATTAGCGGTTAATGCCNACGCAGCCACGTAACTAATATAATAAACAGCGTGCAAATATTTCGCAACTCTCAAAAGTTAACGTCTGAGGTTGCAATGAAATATATTTATTAGGGAAGGTTGGGAAGGCCTTAAATAGTGCTCACTTTACCGTGAACAGACTATAGCGAAAGGTTTACTGGGATTACAACACCCACGCAAAATTATATTTATATCCAGACAAACATACTGATAATCCAGGTCTCAGTAAGTCGAAAATTATTCATTGGTGTTCTCTAGAAAAAATCCCGAGCTCCCAGGCGGGCTAAACCTGAGTCATTGCGCGAAGGGAACCACGCGAGAGAATGTCAAAGCGAGATGAATGCCAGAGTGACCAGTGACGTCATCGAGAGATGACCGACGACAGGTGGCCAACCGCAGGAAATTTACCTCGTCCACTCCACTGCAAGCTCGCAAATATTCACTGGCTATTCCCGACACAGTGGAATCTGAACAGTGTTGCCACGTCACACGAGTACGAATTCCTGCAAGGCTGGCCTAAAATTTCCCGTTTTCTCCCAAAATTCTTGTTCTCGTACAATTGTAAAAAAAAAAGTTATCTTCACGTAATTTACTGTTCGTTTTCCTATGCTTATTTGCTTCACTTTTTTTTTCCAAAACGTAATAGAAAGTGAATGTAGTAATCAAATGAAGAATAATGACGAGATGACGGGAAATGTTCGAGTTAACAAAATGCATTGAAAATATCGATCTTGTTGTGTCTTGGGAGTCGATTACTGATTTTTTTTAAAAAGTATTTTTAAGACCCGCTGTACGAAATTGTGTACATTACGCACGTGTGGGTAATTATTCGCAAACCGTCTTACTGGTCTAGTTCATAATTGGTTCATATAACTGTAGTCGAACATAAAGCCTACAGCTCAACGGTTGCGAAAACGAAACAAGTGTTGTGTCAGCTTAAGTACAGTTCGCATCATACAATTTCTTGTTTGCAACGCCTGAAACCGTAAATTAAAGTGGCTCTGAAAGGTTTAAACGCACGCTATAAGTAGGTACTGGAAATTTCGCGAATTCATTTTAGGGCTGTTCCATTTGTGTTGGCACTTGTTTCATATCAATATATTATTCTATAATTATATTCTGATTTATTTAGTGTTTCGCCATATATATTACTTTTGGACCGTGCTATAGTTCTGCTTAATATTTTTTGTTAATTCACTTTGAAGTGGAAAAACAAACCTTGTCAACTGAAACATGTTGTAATGTTTAAATTTTAATATGTTAATATTTTTTTTATGTTTTTTTGTTTAAAAAAAACATTTTTCTTCATGTCTATTAATTATTTATGTATGAAATATTGTGTGAAGTCTTAATTTTCAAGTATAACTTATTTTTTATACATAGAGACCGGAAAAATTCGCGAGTTCAATGACCTGCAGGCTAGACTCTATAGTCTTATGTACAAATATGCCGATATTAAATGCACATTGGTTGTCTGCTGTCACAGTGGAAGGCGGCGATTGGGCCGGCGTTCTACAGGAGGTGTCAAATACCGTGTGCACCAATGGCTAAAGTTATGTCAACACTCGTGTTATGAATTATAGCTTGTCTCAAAATGAATCAGCGAATTTCTCAGGTCTCTAGTTATAAGTTCGAAATTTCCGGTTGTGTTTTTTTTTTTTTTTTTTTTTGTTTCTTCCCTTTCCCCCGCCACCTGGTTATGCTTGATCTCAATGCCAAGTACCGAAAACAGCCCATGTCATTGCCTAACTGCGTGGGCCCCAGGCGACAGAATAGGAAATCAAACAGAACCGAAACAGCGGCGCGGCGGTTGCTTTGATGAGCGCGTACTGCGGCACGCGAGACTACAGGCGCGTCTGATTGGCTATTGCGTACCGCTGAATACTTCCTATTGGCTGTGGCTATCGTCTGGCGAGTTGATCTCAGGCACTGTTTGGCAAACGACGTTCTGCCACGCTGTTGGCCAGTGAGGCCACACTTATAGCTACAGCTGGTGATTGTTCCGCGAAAAAAAAAAAATTGAGTACACTGTAGACTTCAATACTGCGAGTATAAGCACTCAACAGATGTTTGTCTACTGTCATTGGTTGCTGTCTGCTTGAGGTGCTTTCCTATCTGACCGGGCCACTCATTAACTCGGCAACATCGGCACGGCTCCTACGTGATTCGTGTGCAGACAGTTAACACGTGTCGAAAAGTAATTCAGCCAATCAAGATAGGAAAACGACCCTACGGTGTTTTGAAATGTAACCTGCCTTGGAAATTGTTTCGCGAAATTTCGCTACCCCTACTGTGAGACTGGAGTTCGTGGTACACTCTGCTGTTTCGCTTTTGTTTTTATTAAATACTCTTTGTCTAAGTGAAACACCTAGCTGACTTTGTTTGGTCCTTCCAGTCGCGGTGGACTGCACACTGAACCACAGAGTAGACAGATGCGAAATGCCGCGGTGGTTCATTTGTGGAGACGTGTAAAATTCGCGTTATCTTTCGGTGAGAGGATAGACTGCACTGCCTCCTAAACAAGTGAGCACGGTCCGTGGTTTCATTGGTCGCTGCAATTTAATCAACATCAATTATCTGCTTGATCTTCTTAAGAGAGTTTGGCCACCCCTCGCCGCTGATAATATATTAATGGCTCAAGAGTTCTCTTGAGGTGTGACAGACATATTTCCGGTCGCTGGCGAAATCGATCAAACGCACGGTAACTTGCAGTTCAGTCTGTCCTCAAATAATAACGAGAATTTTGCACGTCTCGATTCTTGGCTGCGCGAGGCTCTGTGAACGAGGCCTTGTGTCTGATTGGCTACTGCGTGCTGCGAATGCTTCCCCATTGGCCGAGTTACATGATGGCGAGTAGGTTACCAGGCGCTGATTGGCGAACGACCTTCCGACATGCTGCTATGGCAAGTTTCACTGGAGATTGCGGCAAAGCAGATTTTTCGCCTCTGTATTCTTAACACGTTCAAGGAGCCGCGGTGGTGTAGTGGTTAGACTACTCGCATCCCACCAAGGCGAAACGGGTTCGATTTCCAGCGGGGCCGTCCCCGTATTTTCGCACGTGGGAATCGCTCCGGACGATGCCGCTGGTCGACGGGTTTTCTCGGGGATCTCCAGTTTCCCCCCGCCCTTCATTCCAGCGCTGTTCCATAGTCACCCCACTTCGCCCTCATCGGCTCTCAAGACCCCAATGTTAAGAGCCGCCCAAATCTCTTTTCCACTCACTCAAAGGTTCTATTTAAAAATTGTGAAGAAATCGCAAAATAACTATAGCTGACCGATGACTCGAACATTCCGCTCCCAATACCACGACTCCACATTGGCAGAGGACAGCAAAAAAAAAGAAGAAAAAAAACTGCTTCAGGGTCGACGCTGTTGTAATTAAAAGTTTCTCTCGGCGAACCTAATCGACCGCGCTGCGCACGATTCACGATATCACATTCTATTTGAAGATGATAATTTCCTTTAGGCGAGGGTTACGGGAAATTAAAGCGAGATGATTATCACGTTAACCGCGGCAGCCAGCGAAGTAATTACCGCTGACACCGGCACATCGATCATTAAAATCGATACATGATGCTCTGGAGGCACAGCGCCCTGAAACAAATATTTAGGCTGATATATCCGAGTTGTCAGTGTACTTATGGTGTAAATGTCCTCCCTAGTGAACATTTGTGAAATGCTCAAGGTCACTTCTAGCCGTATGGAAGCATTGCGACGGCACTCGATGGAAAATATCGTAAACAAGCTTGGTGTGTGTTCTGTTAACTGTGAACTTTATACGGTAGCTGTGGCGCTTTAATACAGCACTGTCGCTATAGTTTAGAACATTGTTTTACAGAAGAATAAATATTCTAAACAAATGTCTACTTACAGCGGTTTTTGCCGGCTTTTGACATTTTCCAGCGACCACATTTATGTTTCAATAACAAAATTTATGAATTGACAGCAGTATATCGATTTCCGATTTTGTCTTAAAAAAAGATTCAGGTAGAAATATTTTGTAGTTATTTAAATATTGCAATAGGCACAACCGCTGACAGTGAGACCCGTGTCATCTCTAGGGGAGACACTTAAAATACGTTACAACTTTAGGGAGGTGATTCCTTATGAAAAATTGAGGAAGAAAATATAAGTACGGCTTACGACCTAAGGTGACTTTCATGGGTGTACTGAGAAAATGAAAAGTTTTGAATTAAAAATATTAGAATGTACTAGAGATAAAAGAAAACGAACATGAAAAGTTTGTCACTGAAGTAAGACAACCAATCTCTGAAACTGAAAGCTCAAATAAAACCCCCATCAGTAACAAAATACATCTAGGGGTTGCTGCAGTTATCACGTATCATTAAATGTTGTACCCGCGAGCATTTAACACATGCAAATTTCTGTTATGTTTGCAACTGGATCACAGTTTGATAGACATGCCCAGGTGAATTCTGTGCCAATAACAAACCTGCAAGGAAAGAACCACCGAATCCCGTGCCACCTGGGGGTTTATTCTCAGTACTTCGTTTCGTTTCCTGTCCGCAAAAATATTCGTCATTACTTGAATTTTCGTTTCCTAACGAAAGAAGCTATTCTAAGCGCATTATAGTGTTCGTTTGACGTCACTTTGTTTGATAAGAAACACGAAACAATAACCAAGCCCTTCGGGCGTTACGGAATTTTTTATTATGGAAACTTGTCTGGTGTGTGGTAAAGGTTGTTTTTGTGACTGTGGAAGAAGAGAATCGTGAAGCAATGTGCCTTCATGCATTACAGAAACATAAAAACATATTTCAGAATTATTTTTTTAGAACACTAATTAACCTTTCTGTTTTAATTTGTGAACCGTGTAAGGAGCAGAGTGGGCTTGCTATTGTGAGTGTGTTTATTATTTAATTACAGTTGTTTATAATAAAATACGAGGACATAAAAACTTATTTATTCAAAATTTTCTTTGAACTTAGTTTTTAAATTATCCGATAGGTAACGCTAAAGCGTAAATATTTCTTAGGAGTACACAACCAAATTATTTTCTCTTGAAAATAATTGAGTGCAAATTTATACCACATTGGAAATAATAGAATCGACTAGAAACATGCGTGTTTCTAGTTTGTTGCCCATTGCTTATTGCATTAAAAATAAGAAAGGAAACAGCGTGCTCGGAAATAGCTCGCAAGCAAACAGCAAATTGGTAATAGAGAAAAGTCTTCGCACATGTGATGACCAAGGCTCTGTCTCCCCTCTCTTATCGGCGTACATGCGAGTCCACTTTAACACAGTTCATACGAAATTACAGCAGATTTATGTGTAATACAACACACGTCCAGCCGAGTTAGAAAATAGTATGTTGTCGACGACTGCAAATTTGACAATTTTTCACAAACGATATATACCTTTTTCCTAGAATGCATTATTTATTTAAATCTAACCTTTAAAACTCACCAAACGCAAACAAAATATTTTAAGATATATGTTACTTTGGTTTATTAATGTTTTCAAGCTTAAGTATTCGTAATGTATAAACAAACTTTTGTAATTCAGTTAAAGTTCACACGCGCTGTGTTGCCATCTTGCATTCGCTAACGAAAACCCGAACATTGCCGAAGTCTCGGAGGGCTGTAACGAAATATGACTTAGGATATGAAATTGCCTTTCTCGAATATTTCATTCGTTTCGAGAGCTTTCGAAACTTAACGAATACGAAAAATTGACGAATAATTTGGAATGAGCCTCCTGGTGTGAGGTAAAACTGGCTGCATAGTGGGGCAGCAGCTAATGAGCGTAGTGCTGAAGCCCGGAAATACGTATCACCGTGTAGTCTATCCTGCAGGTATTTTAAAACGCGAAATTTTCCTGGCCTTTCTAATACGTAGACACGTGCAACATTCGCGTCATTGTATTGGTGACATGCTAGAGTTTAGTGGCCTATACCTACTTGAGCGCAATACTCTATTCCATTGGCTACTGGCAACCACAAGGCGTTATTAACCTGTTTGACCGCTTTACTGGAGAGTGGTTGCTCAGCCCTACTAATACGATATACATAGGCCTATGCTTACTTGTGCTTCATATATATAGGGGTAGTTGAAATTTCGCGGAATGATTTCAAGAAAAGTTATATTTCAAAACAGTGTATGGTCGTTCACCTATCTTGATTGGCTGAACTGCTCTTTGACACCTGTCAACTGTCTGCATACGAATCACGTAGGAGCCGTGCCGATGTTGCCGAATTCCGAGTGGCCCGGTCAAATAGGAAAACGCGTTCTCAAAAAGGCGGCAACCAATGACAATAGACAAACTGCGGTTGGGTGCTTATAGTATTGTATTCTAGCATGTACTCATATTTTTTTTCGCAAGAAATCACCGACTCTATCGGCAGAGTCGACAGGACATTTACAACTATGCCAGAGAGTCGTTCGAACAACGTTGGTATTCGCATTTCTCCACGCCTGAAGACGAATTTCACTCGTTGTCGGTATACTTGTACCACTTGGTCGATAGGTCGTGGAGGTGTAGTGGTTTAACTACTCGCCCTCCCACCTAGGCGAACCGGGTTCGATTCCCGGAGCACTGGAAATAATGTTCTGCGGTGACCACTAAATTATTTACTTGTCGCCACTAAACTTTTGTGGCCAGTGCAAAATTAATTTGTAGTACTTACGTCATAATTTGGCAGGGTGACCTCTCCACGGAATATTTTTCTCCGTGCGGGGTCGGCGTGGGAATCGTGCCGGACGATGTCGCCGGTCGGCGGGTTTTCTCGGGGAGCTTCCGTTTCCCCACCCTCAATCACTCTCGCCGGCTCTCAAGACCTCTCTGTTGAGAGTCGCCGCAATCTCTTCGCTCGCTCTCAGCCTCGCGATGTACAGCACCGGAATAAGATAACTCTTCCTGCGCGTTGTGTGCGCACACTACTCCCGCCGGAATAATTAGGGTGAAACCCATCCACCAAGAGTTGCTATCACGGGCCCATCTACCCGTCACGGCTCCGGTGACGTCATTCCCAGCGAGATAACGTCGCGGGGGATTCGTTACAGACGAGTCTGCACATTTTGTTTGCGCCAGTATGACCTTATCTTCCACGTGCATCGTCCGGAGTACGTTTTGGGCTTGTTTTTATAAAATTTGCACATTCTTTCTCGTCCGACGCAGGGTCACGTCGAGGTGTTTTAAAGGTTTTCCTCGTAATTTTGATGTAACTGCCTAAATTGTGTAATAGAAATTTGATAACATGTGGTAAATTATATTTATAACTGGGTTCACATCATTTGACCTTTAAACTATTTCAGTCCAAGTAATATAAGACTTAGCCAATTGTATATTTGGAAGTGATGGTACAGTCCAGTTATAAAACTTTTCAAGAGACAACAAAATAGCATCACTTTTAAGAGGATAACTAAAAGTGAGATTGACACAGTTTGTTTATAATTTATGAAATGCTGTTTAGTTTTGTTCGACTCCTTGCAACTTGATGGGAGGGTGGGTTTAACACCCAGAAACCCCCTCCGGCGTGCACGGGCCTGCGTGTACTGCAATTGTTGAGTGCGGTGTTGGTGAAGGAGTAGTGTGTGTGTGTGTGCAGGGCGGGGCGCCGCCTCCGGGCCGCCGCCGCAGCGTGGGGGCGGCGACGCAGCACCAGCTGCGGTCTCCGGCGGTGAAGCGGCCGCCAGCCGCCCCCGTCACCCTGCAGGGCTGGCTGCACAAGCAAGGCAGCGAGGGACTCATGTTGTGGAAGAAGCGCTGGTTCGTGCTCTCCGAGTACTGCCTCTTCTACTACAAGGGTGAGCTGACCACTAAGCCTTCTCCCATGTAGGGGAGGAAGGGCTCTGTGACGACACTTAACCCCTCCAAGAGCTTTGGCTACGGAAAAAATTTTTGTTTGTACCATGTACTAGTCAACGTTTAGGCATTATCAGTGAGCACTCTTTCCTAGCAAAAAAAAATAGAGACCATAGTTTTTTTGCATAAATACATATCAAAATCACAATTTCACTGTTACAGAAATGTGCAAATAATGAAAACCATATTACGTACAGAAATGAGATAATCAATACTGAAAGAAGATGCCAAGGGCTACTTCAAGATGTCTATAAAATTGCACAAGGGTATGTTTTTGCAATTGAAAAAAAAAAGGAAATGTTAGCATATTTTTTATTTGTGGCTGTCCCTGAATTTATAGAAAAGAAATTTTGATAAACATACCTTAAAATAAATCAAGACAATATCTTTCAGTTGCCATTTCTAGATTTTCTGCTAATAGTTTGATTTATTTTATTTGTATGTTACAAAAACAGTAAAATTTTGACTTTGGCATGTCATTTTGCTGAAACCATGCGATCTAAAAAAAATGTTATCTGAGGAAAAGGTAGTTACAGATAATGTCTAAAAGTTGAACAATATATGGTACAAATATAATATAACAAAATTTTTCTGTGGCCAACACCTTTAAGGCTGTCTATTGCCTGCTTTGAAAGCATTGAGAATTTAGTACTTGGAGATGCATGTTAATGGAATTCATTTTTTAAAGCCAATTTTGAAGATATGAACTTCAAACAAAAACTCAAGTGTGAGATATCATACTCTCAAGCCCTGTATCGAGGCAAATATATCAATTGGTTTTCCAGTAATTTTTTGTTAAATTATTTAGTTTTCTGTAGTTTCCTGGACACAGGCTATACATTAATGTCACAAAAGGCTTCGATACAAAATAAGCGTGTATTGTATGCTCCAAAAGTCCCTGGTGGTGTGTATCTATCTTTAACAGGAATACAAAAAAAAAAAAAAAAAAAAGGGGGATTTCATTATCATGTATTCCCATATACCAAATTCCCACTGCTTTCAAACCTGGCAACAGCCTTAAGTCGTCCTGTCCCCGTGTCCTTGATGGAGGACATGTTGCACATGAAGGATACTTATGACCAGTGTTGTACACAGCATACATCAGTGCCCAATCTGGTTTGTGGAATTGAAACTGAACTGCCTGAAAAATTAAAAAAATGTTATTGTGCATATAGAGTTGCAGTTCCGTAAATTCATTGTCTTTGCAGAATTGTGTGGATTTTCAGCCCCATACGAATTAAAATCTTGAAATGTTTGTCTTATACGAGTCTTGCTGTCGCCATTTTGCAGAAAGTCTCCACTAGATGGTATTTAAGGGAGCTCGTTCTGCGAGTAGGTTTCTACGCTTAAAAACAAGACGGACTTACACTTATATGTAGGGGCAGTGATATTTCGCGAAAAGATTTCGAGACAAGATACAGTCCAAAGCACTGTAGGGTCGTCCAGGTTCTTTGATTGGCTAAAAAAATGTTCTAAGCTGTGTTAACAGTTTGCGCACGAATCACGAAGGTTCAGTGTCTGAGTTACTTAGTCCTGGGTGGCTTGGTCAAAGACGGACACGGCACCAGCAGCCAATGGAGGTATAACAACAGCTGAGGTGTGTATATAGTATTGAAGTCTACTGTGTGCTCCGATTTTTACGCGAAAAGTCGCTGGCCCTACTTATATGTGACTGAGCATACGAAACGAGCCATCCAGTGACGATCTCCCTTCGTTTCTAGTGGTAGTGGCGCCTATATCCTTCTCCGCGTACGGTCCGTGAACAAGCTGGAAAAACCAAGAAGCCAGTATAGAGCTGAGAGGTTCCCCTTAAACGCTGTCCCTTAGTCAAGGGGGTGTGTTTGTGTGTGCGCGGCGAACGTTCATGAAGCGCTACGGCGCAAAGTCGTGAACTCGCGTGCTGTGTTCCCGTCGTTCAGCTGGAAGTATGGGACTTGAAGCGAGGGTCGACGGTCTGGTCCGCCTAGTAAGAGGACTCGTTCACAAAGCGGGTTTGTAGAGGTGGATAGTCCTCGGCCCCATCAAGGTGGCACGTACGGATTCAACTCCGTACGCTGCTGTTGACAGGCGAGGTGGAACCACCTTCGGGTGGAGAACATCCACCCACCGCGATCGGAAAGGGCGTGATCTCTTTATATTGGCAGCATTCAACTGCGGTCAATTAGAGCTCTGACCAAGCTCAAAAGACTGGGAAAATGGAGTGGTGAAGAGTGCACGCACATCGTAGTACTTATATGGCAAATGAACAACCGCTATGTGGCCTTTGGGTAGTCTGAATGTAAGAATAAGACCTGATGTGCACTCTTCTAATATATATCGCTCAGTAAGTTTTCTCCCGTTATACTTTATTTATCAGGCGCGGGAGGAGACGATCTGGTCAACAAAACCGCTGCATTAAAAGCAGAATGCATGTGACCCTGTCATCTTATTGAACGCGACACTGCAGCAAAGTCCAATGCGCTCCTCTATTGCAGTTTAGCATGTGTCCGGTTCGTATACTTTGAGCAAAAGCAGTCTGAAAAAGCCGTTGTCAGCCTTGTTGGAGGGCATTGAAACAATGTTTCCAATGCGCGTCGCGTCTCGGAAGTACCGTGCACGACTAGCCTCTAAGTGCAGATTCACTTGGCAACAAAGTAAACTTAACAATAATGTTTGTACCCGAGCCTTTAGTTATTTTTTAATTGACTGTTGATCCACATTTACACCGCACCTAAGTAGCACGGTATTCGATGCTTGTTTTCCTACAAGCTTTGTTATTGGATCCAAAGTCGTACAGGAAGTGCCTGACAAATGGCAAACCAACTAAAAAATAAACTGTATTGAATTATAGCTTGTTCTCAAATGGATTCGCAATATTTCTGGTTCTCTACTCGTGGCCCAGAGTGGCCTTTGCCGTACACTGGTAGGAGGGGGGGGGGCATTTTATTGAATTAAACAGAGTTTGTTTGGCTCATCCGAATTTATCGTTTGTATTGGAGAAAGGAAATATTTTGTTATTCTTATTTGGTGTCCTTACAAACTGTATTACTTGTCTGAAACAACTGATATATATATAAGAAAGCCCGACAGATATTCAACTCCAGACTGTCTTCTCCCGAGTGCTACGTCACAGCAACTTCAGCTCGAGTAACTATTGATGAAGGGGAACGTTTATAAATACGTATAATTCAAGTAGATACTGGGCAACGTGCGTGAATAAATATTTCAAGTTTTACATCTTTACTTGTCAGTTTGCTGTTGGAAATTTTTTTTTCAACCATTACTAAGCATCAACAGCTCTAACAGACACTGTTACTGTCGCAATTGCCGCGAAAATTACAAACTTACACTCTCGATCTGTATTTTCGAACGAAGGGAAACCAAGTGAGTGGCTAAGCTGATATTTACGGTTGATGCAAATACACACTCTGTTGACAGCATATATTTTTTTGGCCAAAAAAAAAAAGGTTTCGTTTATTCAAGCGCGTATTATTTTAGACGAACAAAATTAATTTTTTTTCATTTCAAGTTTTATTTACTCAACAGAATTTTTCGTTTGTGCTACTAAATGCACATTTGGCCCTATACGAATAACGTTGGGTCACCCGAATTGCGCGAAAAGATTTCACGACCCGTTTTATTTCATGAAAGTTTAGCTCAGATCCACTTTCCTCATTGGATTATTTACGTGTTCCGTGTCTTCGGTGTCTGCCCGCGAAACACACCTTATTCGGATTGGCCGGTCAAGAAAGAAAATGTGTCCTTGCAAAGACATGCCGCCAATAAGCACAATAAAACTCCGCTGATGCCCACAGGGTATTGAAGTCAACCATGTGCAAAATTATTTCACGAAATTCAGGTGTCCCAAAGAATACGTGTTTTGTTGGCTGGAAGAAACCTTTCTCTCAGTTAGGGGATGGTGGTTAAAGGCCTGGCATGTTAGATAAGTCAGTTAGTTTTCAGGGTTGGGAAAAAAGAAGGGAGTGGGGGGTGAAGAACATACAGAGAGCTGTACACGAAAGCAGATCCTGCGAAAGGGTAAGTTGTAAAGTTGTAAGGGCGTATGCTTGCTAAGGCCCCGCTGTGTAGTCATTGGGAATTCACAAAGCGGAAGTACTCACAAAAGGATGCCCACAGGGATGAGCCGGCGATGGTGAAGCGACTTCTTTGAAGGGCGGTACAAGGGAGATGGGGGTTGCGATGTCTGATCCGCCCGACCTTGGGGACAGGAAATATTTAATGAGGCCATGCAAGACAAACTAGGATTTCGAACACGTGTACTTTCGAGTTACTTTCGCTACTGATCACAGTTTCTTCGACCCGCTCTGAAAGATTCTTCAGTCAGTTACAAACCTGTGAAGAAGTTTGGACGGCTCTCAACATCGGGATGGTGCCGCAGTGGTGTAGTGGTTAGACTACTCGCCTCCCACTTAGGTGAACCGGGTTCGATTCCCAACGGGGTAGTTCCCGGATTTCCGCATGTGGGCAACGTGCCGGACGATGCCACTGGTCGGTGGGTTTTCTCGGGGTTCTCCCGTTTCCCCCGCTCTTGCATTCCGGCGCTGCTCCATACTCACCTCGCCTCACCCTCATTGGCTCTCAAGACCTGGATGTTCAGAGCCCCACAACTCTCTCCACTCCACTCCACTCCACCTAACATCGTGGTCTTGAGAGCCGATGAGGATGAAGTGGGGTGAGAATGAAGCAGCGCCGGAATGTAAGGGCAGGGGGAAATGTGAGATCCCGAGAAAACTCGCCGACCAGCGGCATCGTCCGGCACGATTCACACGTGTGAAGATCCGGGAGCAACCCCGTCGGGAATTAAACTAGGTTCGCCTTGTTGGGAGGCTAGTGCTCTAGCCAGTGCACCACCGTGACCCCAGTTACAAACCTGCTGACTGAATTAGATAATACATGGTACGGGGTAAAATTGTATACTTATCAAGACAGCAGCCAATTAACAAATAGTTAAAAGTCAGAGTTTAGCAAAGAACTTCGAAGTCGAGTGTTTGATACATCGAATGATCAGGGGCTTAGTAATGGGAGAGAAGGAGGGACAACAGGGGTGATGCAACTCCAACCCCCTTTTTCCTCGTAAGGTTGTCATCAGTTAGTATTAAAGTTATTAATCCCTTAGCATACTATCCTGAGTATACTCGTTTACGTTTAGACTTGTTGCAGAATAGCCGAAATCATGGTCGGTTCTGTAGAGTTCCAGAAGGTACCACCAATGCTAGCATTGCCTTTCCCTGATTAAGGCCCCTGCCTACCGGCTGGCAGCTGCGAAATTTAAATAGGAAATCCCATGTTAAGCAAATTTCGCTTCAGTGCGTTAATTTTAAAGATAGGCGTTTCAAACAAAAATTATTCTCCACGAATTTTTTTAGAAAATGATCCCTACGAGCGTATATTTTCAATATAGATAGGCATTATGTACTTTTTTTGTAAAACTTAAATTTTAAAATTCCTTTAGAACATGTTATACATATGGAAACAGCTCCGCTGTAGGGAACTTCTCCTTAAAAATTCGTGAAGTGTACATTTTGTTTCAAACGCTTATCTTTAAAATAAACGTACCGAGGCGAAATTTCCTTAGCATGGGATTTCCTGTTTGAATTTCGCAGCTACCACCCGGTAGGTAGGGGCCTTAACTCGCTGTGACTGCCATCAGTAGGGACACAAGCTGTTGTATTTCATAATACTTCAGCTCAAATGCGCTTTCGTGATTGGATGGTTTCCGTGTTACGCGCCTCCGGTGTCTGCCCGCGAATCACAGACGTACAGTATTGAAGTAATGCAATACCGATTGGCCAGTGAAGTAGGAAGATGTCTTCACACAGAGACATGCCACCAATAAGAAAAAGAAAACTGCTGGTACGTTCGATTTTTTTTTTCAAACAACTTAGCTGAGTCAAAACTTCGTTAAATCCCATCATGAAAGAATAAACTAGTTAGAATGTAATAGGATATACGTTGGCTCAAGATTTTTTTTTCGTGATTTTTCATCATCTCTGCCCATAATAAATCTCGTTGAGTCACTAACCTGAGTAGAATAAACTTTTACTTGGTTAGGTTTTGTTTCCGTGATGCGGATGAATAGCCTGAAAGTAGAACTTAAGTAGAACTTCAGGAAAGTTGGAAGTAATCGTGTGTGTGTCTTGGCCAGTCAAGTAGGGAAGTGTCTTCTCATAGAGAAACGCCGCCTATAAGCAAAAGAAAACTGCCGGCACGCCCGTATAGTATTGTAAAATAACACGTGCGGAAATCTTTTTGCGAAATTCGGGTGTCCCTATCCATTAGTAGGGTCAGTGACTTTTCGCGTAAAAATCGGAGCACACAGTAGACTTCAATACTGTATACACGCCTCAGCTGTTGTTACACCTCCATTGGTTGCTTTTGCCATGTCCGTCTTCGACCAAGCCACTCGGGACTAAGTAACTCCGACACTGAACCTTCGTGATTCGTGCGCAAACGGTTGACACGGGCCAGAACATTTTTTTAGCCAATCGAAGAAGCTGGACGACCCTACAGTGCTTTGAACTGCATTTTGTCTAGAAATATTTTCGCGAAATATCACCACCCCTATCCATTAGATATACTTGGAGCTTAAATTATACGTAGTGATGCTTCGAACACGGTCTAAGCGTTCAAGATGGAGTTCCCCCCCCCCCTCCGCCAGTAGTAGAGTCGCAGGCAGTTGTCGCACAGAACTGCGCGGGCCCACGCACGGATCCTGTGACCGCGGTATGCGTGCTCTATCTACGCGTGCAGCAATCGCAGTCGGCGGTCGAAGCGGCGTTCACACGACGGCGACTGCACAGTCCCGCGCGTGACAGACACTTCACAGAGTAACCAGTCCCGCGCGCAGTGCTTCATTTAAAAATCTAACACTCTGGGTTCTGCCGACGTAATGTTACTAGAGACCTGAAGAATACGCGGATTCATTTCAGGACAAGCTAGAATACAAAACACATGCGTTTAAATAACTTGAGGCGCCCGTCTACCTGGCGCTTGAACTGCGTTGCAGAGTGTTCCAAATACACGTTTTTCAACGAAACTATTAAGCGTGCGTCCAACGTGCTGATCTACGAAAAGAACACACACTTCAGACGAGAGCTGTTAAGTACTTTCAAAATATCACGTACGTTAGAAACATCAATTCAGAGTACTCCAAAACCGCTAAAAACGGCCTTTCCAAGGCGCTGTAGCTCAAAATGCACGCATCAGATACATACAAAACTACTATAGGGGCCTGCACTGAACCTTCCTAAAGACTTCCCACTAATAAAATAATATGGTCACCGCTGAAAGTCCCATAGGTACACGCAGCACGACGAGAACACTGCACGCCAGTTCAGAGCCTTGCGCTTAGCGGCGATGGCGTACTTGATGCGCGTGGCAGTGTCGCCCTTATCGCTCCCGCGCTTCTCGGCCTAAACGTGGGAAAAAGTTCCAGGTAGACGGGGGCCTTAATCCATTGGCCCACGCCGTATTTGACACTTCCTGGAGAACTCTGGTCCAATCGTCGCCTTCCGCTGCGACGGCAAGCAACCAACGTGCAGTTGATGTCGGCGTATTCGTACATAGGACTGTAGAGTCTAGCTTGCAGGTCATTGAACTCGCGATTTTTTCCGATCTCTAAATATTACTTGTCTGAATTTGCGTTGTATGGAGTCTTCAAACAATGCAGATGCCGCAATGTTACAGCAGACACCGGTGGTGACGTATTACTCCGCCAGAAGTCTTCACAGGGTTCTCTGCAACGTAGTACTACGTCCACAACACTCAACGTGGACATGTGGATTGTACATTACTATACTTAGGAGAGAACATTTGATGGGGATACTTTCAACTCGGCATTATACTGGTGGAGAGCCGGCCAGTAATGAGCGTTGTACAGTGTAGTAAGCGTGTCCNGGATACTTTCAACTCGGCATTATACTGGTGGAGAGCCGGCCAGTAATGAGCGTTGTACAGTGTAGTAAGCGTGTCCGGTGTTGTGTGAACCAATAGGAGAGTTGTAAATGGGAATGGAGAGACCAACAGAAGTTATGGTCATGCAGTCGTGTATATAGGTGACTTACTTCTAGCATGTATTATTTGCCTCTAAATCTGTACCGCACTCAAAGTGTTAAAAAATACACCTCTCTCTCTCTCTCTCTCTCTCTCTCCCTCTCTCTCTCTATTTCTTCCCCCTCCCCAACCTTCTTCAGTTCATTGGTCTTCCTAGTTTTCACATAGTTCTCATTGTAAGCAATAGTACCTATTCTAATTTTTTTTTTAAATATATAAAATAATTTAATGCAAATTTTTATTTTCACGACAGAATTTACAGCTGATGTTTTGTCGCCAGTTCGTTAATTTGGTAACTGAAACACAAATGTGGTCATTGGAAAGTGTCAATGTCAGCGAAAATCGCTGTAAGTAGCCCTTTGCTTTCGATACTTATTCTTCTAGGAAACAGTATTTTTGAGCTAGAGTGGCGATGCAGTATCTTCTCAGATCGGACTGCTGTATCGAAACCCTGTCGTCACTACTTATAATTCTGAGACAACAGGAAACACACGAAGCTTGTTTATGCTTTTGTTTTTCATCGCCGTCGCAACGCTTCCTTATTACAGGATATGACCTTGAGGCGTTTAATATTATTCACAAAGGATTACCTTTGAAGCTCATGTTTTCACTTTTGATAACTATTTTAAATGTTAAGAGAGTCGTTTTTTTTTTAACTGTAGTTGAAGCAAGAATTCAACGTCGTCTTGTTTTATATCGCCCAATAAGTAGAGACCTGAAAAATTCACGGATTCATTTTAGGACAAGCTAGATTTCAAAACACATGCCTTTATATAACCTAATCCATTAGCCCACGCCGTATTTGACACTTCCTGGAGAATGCTGGTCCAATCGTCGCCTTCCACTGTGACAGCAAGCAACCAATGTGCAGTTGATTTCGGCATATTTGTACATAAGACTGTAGAGTCTAGCTTGCAGGTCATTGAACTCGCGATTTTTTCCGGTCTCTACCAATAAGTTACACGAAATACGAAGTACAAGGGTTTGAAGTCTAGTCTGTCTTGAAATAATAACGTTAGATTTTGGCAGGTAATCTAACAATTACTAGAGACCAGAAAAATGTCACGAGTTCAATGACCTGCAGGCTATACTCTCCAGTCTTATGTACAAATATGCCGATATCAACTGCACATTGGTTGTCTGCTGTCACAGTAGAAAGTGACGATTGGGCCAACCTTATTCAGGAGGTGTCAAACACCGTGTAGACCAATGGCTGAAGTTTTATTAACACACGTGTTTCGAATTCTAGTTTGTCCCGAAAGGAATCCGCGAATTTTTCAGGTCTCTACCAATGACTAGGGCCAGTGACTTTTCGCGTAAAAATCGGAGCACACAGTAGACTTCAATACTATACACACGCCTCAGCTGTTGTTATACCTCCATTGGCTGCTGGTGCCGTGTCCGTCTTTGACCAAGCCACTCAGGACTAAGTAACTCCGACACTGAACCTTCGTGATTCGTGCGCAAGCGGTTAACACGGGGCAGAACATTTTTTAGCTAATCAAAGAAGCTGGACGATCCTACAGTGCTTTGGAGTGTATCTTGTCTCGAAATATTTTCGCGAAATATCACTGCCCCTACCAATGACATATTGTGTAAAAATGGACGGTGGTCTTGTAATTTTGGTAGACACTGTAGTTTTAAGGTAGGTTAGATAAAAAAAAAAGGTGTGTTGGAGTTGAGGGGGTGTTTGTCGCGCAGGTCCGGAGGAGGAGAAGCTGTTGGGCTCGATCCTGCTGCCGTCGTACAAAGTGAGTCCTTGCACGGTGGATGACAGAGTGTACCGCAAGTTCGCCTTCAAGGCCGAGCACGCCAACATGCGCACCTACTTCTTCGCCGCAGACTCGCGGGAGCTGATGGTGCAGTGGATGAACGCCCTCAGCCTCGCCAGCATCCTGCAGGAGACCGCCACGGGATCCAGGTACGTCGTGGGGCCTCAGTGGTGCAGTAGCTAGCCTGAAGGCTATTCACGATCAAGCCACGGGATCCAGGTACCCTGCAATACTTCCGTCGTGGGGCCGCGGTGGTGCAGTAGCTAGCCTGAAGGCTGTTCACGGTAAAGCGACCACTTTCGAAACCAGCCTGAGAAAAAAAAGTCACTGCTCGGAGTGGCATGCGCCCAGTAAAGTTGGTAACGATGGGGGGAAAGTAGTTCTACATCTTAACGTGGAGTAGCACGTGTTAGGTAACAATTTGTGTCAACTTAAATTACTTGTTTCGCTTTCTGTTTTTTTTATGCACCGGAGTGTAAAAATGAGGAGATTTGTAAAATATTTTACTTTTCTAATAATTCCAAAGTTTTACTTGATCGACGCATGAATTAAGTGGTGAGGTCCGTGACAATGTTCACTTTACATATGGCGGAAGAATACACAACGCGCCTATAAGCAGATCTTAAGCAGGGCTTTCAAAAATGCTCATTTTACTGTGATCAGCATGCACTCGCTTCTCTCCTAGGAGAACCGGGTTCGGTTCCCGGCGGGGTCGCTCTCGAATTTTCGTAAATGGAAATAATTCCGGACGGTTTCGCTGGTCGGCGGGTTTTCTCGGAGATCTCCCGTTTCCCCCCGGCCTTTCATTCCGGCGCTGCTCCGTACTCACCTCTCTTCACTCTCATCGGCTCTCAAGACCCCGTTGTTAAGAACCCCTCAACACAACTCAACCCGAATTCGTGGAGCGGAGAGATTCGAACGGCTCTTAACATCGTGGCCTTGAGAGCCGATAAGCGTGAAGCGAGGTGATAATGGAGCAGCGCTGTAATTCAAGGGCGGAGAAACGGGATACCTCCTAGAAAACCCGCACGATTTCCACGTTCTAACATCCAGGGGCGACCCCGCCGGGAATTGAACCCGGTGCGCCTTGGTGTAAAGTAAGTAGTGTAACCACTACACCACTGTCCCCCCCTCCCCCGAATTTGTCGACTAAAATGATGACGTATTTGGTAATTTAGTATTTAGTTATTAGTATGTAACGGAACCTACTATAATACAAAATTACCAATTATTTGTGTATTCTGGAAATTGTTCATTATTTAAAACAAGTATCAAACAATTCACGTGGATATATCTCTTATCTTAAAACTAAATGTAGAGCTTTTTTAAATTAATTTAATATGCTCTCTAAATTTGATATAATCGATTGGTTTACCTATTTTACTATCACCCTTTTTTACAGTTACCAGTTAGTTTTAATATCTCATTTTTCGTTGAATGGTAATAATAATAATAAAACCTAATTTTAACAACATTCCATAACGGATTTAAAAAAAAGCATATTTTTGGGGTAAACATAGCGTTATATTTGTCAAATGTTTAATTTTTTTTATTTGGTGATGGCTCGTGCGCAGACAATAGCAAAATATTGCGAATAATTCAGAAAACAGTTGTTTCCCCCTTCCACCGTTAACCAAGTACGTACATGTTTTGTTCGGCCACCGCCACCTCTGACGGTAATTTGGCGTGCAACACAAGAAGGGCCCCGTTACGTAACTATGGCGAAACGCAAGGCTGGTTAGCGAAATGCACGGAGTCATGATTTAACCGGCCAAGAAAGAGCTTCTCAGAATGCTTTCGAGGCTCTGGCCAGCATACCAACGCGGGAGTGTGGTTTGAACCGGGTTTGTTTACGTCACCGGCTTGAGAATGTCAACACACGAACTCTGTTCCGACTTGGAGCGAAATTGGTAAGCCTACAAGGCATTGCACCGTAAAAAAAAAAAAAACTTTCGCCAACAAAGCAAAAATAGGGTAAAACCATAATTAAGTGGTCTACGTTCTTATCAGGTAGAACTACCAATAAGAAACTAAAATACAGACCTGACTTTTTTTCAGTTTTATGCAGGTACATTTTAACTCGTATAACATGTTACACGCAGTAACAGAAAATGATCTGCCTTCCCCTTCACTAGAAGAAAAATTACTTGATGACTCGTTTTGTCGACGGGACGCACAGTGCCAATTTTTGAATAACGCATATGTAGGGCCAGTAACTTTTCGCGTAAAAATCGGAGCACACAGTAGACTTCAATACTATATACACACCTCAGCTGTTGTTATACCTCCATTGGCTGCTGGTGCCGTGTCCGTCTTTGACCAAGCCACTCGGGACTAAGTAACTCCGACACTGAACCTTCGTGATTCGTGCGCAAACTGTTAACACGGGCCAGAACATTTTTTTAGCCAATCAAAGAAGCTGGACGACCCTACAGTGCTTTGGACTGTATCTTGTCTCGAAAATCTTTTCGCGAAAAAGCACAGCCCCTACGCATATGTTGTCGCGATAGGGAGAGAGATAGAGATAGAAATAGAGATAGAAATAGAGAGATATATGTAGAGAGAGATAGAGAGAGAGAGAGAGGTAGCTGTCTGGGCAATTTGAAACGTGGCCAAGGGGTTACTTTTGTACTGAACGTCTGCGATCCGTGGGCAGGCGTCGTTGTGTTATACTTCCTTAAAGGGAGTATAATTAATGTAGTTAATGAAGGGAAGTCGGGGGAGAATTAATTATGCAAAAATAATTAATTCAGGAGGAACTATACTGATTCAACTTACAATAATTACAGCGTGAGGTGGTTGGTGGGGTTAGGGAACGAGGTAGGTGTGAAGGACGATCTGTTATGGGAGGACAAGGATATAAGGGCCCCGGGCTCGCTCTACCATAACGTAAGACACTTACCCCCAATCGCCGCTCGGAGACGCCGTTGAGGAAGGACAGACGTCGACTGACACCCCGGCCCTTAGCCGCCGTGTCCACCACACTTCTCCTTCACGCCCACCTCCTCCGATACCTTTGATTCCTATTGGCTCTCCCTTGTAGCCTGGGCGGGGTCACTGCCCTTAGATATTGATGAAATTGCCGCAACTCCACTGTGTCAGCCAGACCCCGGATACTCCACGCACTTCTGCAGATTCCTGCAATTTCAGTCGTTGCGCCACAGTCCCCGTTGTCTGCGAGCGTTGTTTCAATAACAGCCGTTGGCCGCATTCCTGCCTTACCCGGCCTCGCTTCTTGTGTCGTAATCGTGACTGTAGAGTGAATATGGAGTAGAGTGATCGCACTAGTTGCACGAAACCATTACCCGTGTCTCAAACCATTACCCCTGTCCCAAACCATTACCCGTGTCCCAAACCATTACCCGTGTAACAAACTATTACCCGTGTACCAAACCATTACCCGTGTCCCAAACAATTACCTGTGTCCGTCCCAAGTAATTACCTGTGTCCCAAACCATTACCCGTGTCCCAAACCATTACCCGTGTCTCAAACCATTACCCGTGTCCCAAACCATTACCCGTGTCCCAAACCATTATCCGTGTCCCAAACAATTACCCGTGTCCCAACACTGAACTGCTCCTCTGCCAATCTATAATAATACGACGTGGATAGGATTTGAGGTTAGGGCACTTATTAATAAACAAGTACTTTGCTATGTTTGTATTCTTCCTCCAACCGGTTTTAATGCAAACAGATTAAATTCAAATTGGTAAAAGTATTTTATTCATATAAAATACCTTGTGATTTTAAAATTAAAATACAAACAAACACGTTCATCAATGTCGACCATGTGACTTTGACAGTTGTATTGGTGTAGGGTAAGTCGATGTTAGGTACATGAGCAGAAGACGAAAAATCGGCCTGCCTCGTCTTAAGTCATAGAACACGGGAAGTGAACGGTTTAAGGGAGCAAAGCAGGAAAGCCCTAAAAGGTTTTTTTTTTAAAACCTGTATGTGCAAACATTGATTTCACATATGTTTTACCAGGGATTCCCCTTAAAAGTCCTATATACCTGGAGCCTGTTTGTATCATTCGAGTAGTGTCGCCCTTATTGCAACGGAGCAATAAGGGCGATACTCACCAGCGTATCTATCGTCCCGGCGCATCTGCATGCGAGGTTCTGAGATGACGTGGAGTATTCCCGGTGTACCGCTGCATCTATGGGACTGCGAGAGGCGAACCTATCATATTTGTAGTTGGAAGTCTGCAGCAAAGTTTAGTACGTGTCCCAATACTGGCTTTAGTGTTTCCGATCTGTTATTTTGGAACAAGGCGGTGTGAAAAACCAGCTCGAAAATAGTGTTTGTAATGTGCGTGGTGTCTTTGATAGCTGTCTTCGTACCTCGTTTCAAGTCAGTACATTCGACGCACATACGGAAGTTCGGCTTTCGTTGTAAGCAGTTGTGTATATTCTAATTTGTAAGAAGAAAAAAAAACTACGACCTCTATGAATGAAAATTTTATTTTCAGGACGGAATTGAAAGTCGAAATTTTGTTGCCAATTTATGAATTTGTTAATTTAAAAATAAATGTGGTCGTTACAAAGCCTCAAAGTTAGCAAAATTCGCTGTAAGAAGTCCTCTGTTTACGATAACTGTAAAACAATGTTTGAAACCAGTGTTTCTTAACCTGGGGTCCGCGAGTGTATGTATGGGGGTCCGCAGTCTCATCTCTGGACCATTTGACAACAATAAATAAATGCCACCAGGTGTCTGGTAATCGCTACGCTTACTTAGCACGACGAACGTGCTGTTTTTTTTAATTAAGGAGGTCCTTGAAAGTTGTGTTTGATTTCCTAGGGGTCCGTGGCTGACGAAGGTTAGGAAACGCTGTTTTAAACTATAGCGACAATGCTGTATCTTTTATGAACAGAATGTTGTATTAAAAACCTATAATCACTGCGCTGAAAATTCTGTGGAAACTGAACACACACGCTAAGCTTGTTCATGCTGTTTTCCGTCGCCGTCGCTATGCTTGCATATAGTCAGATGTGACCTTGAGGCGTTTAAAAGTTTTCATGGGGGNGGGGGGGGGGGGGTCCTTAACCCTTCCATTCCCATTGTAGGCAGTTGTTTACATGTTGAACAGGAAGATTATATTTGACTGGTGTTGTCCACTGCGAGACTCAGTACTCAGCGATCTTTCCTGAGTGTACCTGATTCGTAAACCGTACTACTGTTCTACGTTATGATTGGCATGTGATATAGCATATTGTTTGTGATAACAAAACAAGTCCCTTGCCAACAAAGTACAGCACACATCACAATATTTCTTATTTGCAAGCACCATAAACCATAAGTAGAGACCAGAAAAATTCGCGAGTTCAATGACCTGCAGGCTAGAATCTCCAGTCTTATGTACAAGTATGCCGATCGATATCAACCGCACATTAGTTGTCTGCTGTCACAGTAGAAGGCGACAGTTGGGCCAGCGTTCTCCAGGAGGTGTCAAACACCGTGTGAACCAATGGCTGAAGTTTTATAAACACACGTGTTTCGAATTCTAGCTTGTCCCGAAATGAATCCGCGAATTCTTCAGGTCTCTAACCATAAGTTGATGTGGGAATGAAAGGGTTAACGGAGGTTTGGGTGTGGTGCCCGAGTGGGACGTCGTCCTTGGAGGGAGCCATTGTTTAAGCGAGTGTGCTGCGTTGTAGCAAGAGCAGTTCGTGCGATAAGAGCGGCGTGCAGTCGTGTGCGTGATGCGGTGGCCATGTGCTTGCAGCAGCGGCGGCGTCGGTGGTGGTGTAGCGGACGACGGACAGCCCGCCGCCAGACCCGCCGAGGACGGCGGCGACTGCGGCTTCC
>NQII01003606.1:85481-111441 GCA_002778355.1 Clitarchus hookeri | reverse complement strand
CCAGGGCTACCCCGTCTACCCCGCAGGCGGCACGCCGACGCACTACGTCGTGACGCCGACCCACCAGGCGTACCAGCACCACCACCACCCTCACCCGCACCCGCACCCGCAGAGGCCCCACAGCGCCGACTTCCTCGACTACGACGCCCGCAGGTACTTCCTTCCTAAGTTTGCTGCCGGTCGCATACCCACCGAGTGAAGATATAGGGTTGTTCGGGTGTCTCAGCTACCTTTCACGATATCGCTTCCAAACAAAAAAAAAATATTTTTTTTTGCCTTTTGAAAAGAAGAACTATGCTACAAGAAAGCAAGTAGACGTAAGGTAATATTAGTTTTTCGTTTTTTTTTTTTGTATTTGTCGAGTGTCTATAAATATTCATTTAACCACAGTTTTCAGGTTATTAAAAATATTTCAAAAAATTGTTGTAGAAATGTGACCCGGGCAAAGATGTACGAAGTATTTTTTTTATTTGAAAGTGATATTGTGAAAGGTGACCGAAAAATGCCTAAAATCATTTAACATGTAAAACCCTATCCTTTGATTCGAACGGTCTCGCAGCAGGCAACTCTGTAACGCAGTGGGGTAAGAATTCGGAAAATTGTGCTGAGACTGTGGCATGCTAGGGTGGCCACGGACCTGAAAAATTTGGAAATGCCACGGAATTCCTGCTACCTGGAAAATATCAAGGAAATTTAGGACACATCGTAGAATGTTCTAGTATAGGCCCGCCATTTTTCGCCGATCTGTATATGTGTGTTATTGATATACAAATTCGTACTCTAATGTGAATAAAATAAGCCGTACTAACTTCAGTTGCCATTAAAGTAAATATTACACTAGCAATACAGCATCAAGAGTTTAGAACTATTTTACTTATTTCGCTGCCAATATAACTGTGGTATTCTGCGTGCCAGTGTGTGCCATAGCATGTATGTAGCTATACAGGGTGATTCTAAAATCATGGGACAAACATTGAGGGGTGGTAGAGCTCACTAAAACAAACAATTATTGTATAGGAATATATGGGCGGGAGTGACGCGTTGAGGCACAAACACAAAAATAACACATTAACGGAAACACAAAAATGTTCATTAGCAGCATAGTTAACGAGTGATTCCGTACAGAAAATGTTAAAACAATTGCTGGAAATGCATCCACCAACAGTCACGCATGCTTGGCGACCTCTACATATGGCGTGATTGGCTGACAATGGTGGCGTGCGTGAAATACCCGGGCGTATTTGAATCTGTTCGCCAATCTCTCCACCGACGCTACCAAGCTTGGGTTACTGTCGGTGGTAGCAATTTTTGAGCAATTATTATAAACGTTGCTGTAAAAAGGCATTTAGCGGCGACGTTGTAAATAAACACTGTGTTGCACTTCATGTGTTATTTTTGTGTTTGTGCCTCAACGCGTCACTCCCGCCCATATATTACTATACAATAATTGTTTGTTTTAGTGAGCTTTACCACCCCTCAATGTTTGTCCAATGAATTTAGAATCATCCTGTAGATAGTATTTTCTTTTCTTCAAATGTTTGCTTCAAAACTGCTTACTTACCGTGAACAGACTATATATCTCCCACCTAATACCTGCCTGCCAAGTCGACATCCCCAGAGATTAAGGCCCCTGCCTACCTGCTGGCAGCTGCGAAATTTATATAGGAAATCCCATGTTAAGCAAATTTCACCTGAGTGCGTTAATTTTAAAGATAATCTTTTCAAATAAAATGTATTCTTCGCGAATTTTTTTTAGTAGAAGATCCCTACGAGCGTATATTTCCAATATAGATAAGTAAGTATGTACTTTTCGTAAAACATAAATTTTAAACAATTCCTTGCAAACAGGCTATACGTGTAATGGAAACATCTCCGCTGTAGGGAACTTCTCTTAAAAAAATTCGTGAAGAATACACATTTTGTTTGAAAAGCCTATCTTTAAAATTAACGTAATGGGGCGAAATTTCCTTAACATGTGATTTCATATTTAAATTTCGCAGCTGCCAGCGGGTAGGCAGTGGCCTTAATTGGGGAATCCGTTGTTAAAAGAAATTCTTTCTCAATTCATCAATTTTATGGATAACTGTTTCAAACGAAAAGTATTATACGTTCACTTTCAGAAGGAATCCTGACACGTTGATAATTCTTGGCAGTTTATACGTTTAATATTCTTTTTATAAAATTTAACAAAAAAAATTTACATTTTATTATAAAAAAATTATGAATGAATAAATTATTTTGGAGAATGTCTTAACGTGGCACTATTCTCTGAGAATGTTGCGTTGAATATTATTTCGTATGAAAAAAGTTATCTTTAAAATTGATGCACTGAAAAGGAATTTCTTTAATATCGATTCCTCATTTAAACACCGTGGCTGCAGCCTTGATAGGCAGAGCTCTTAATCTTATTTATAACGTATTCACGGTCAAGTTAACTCTTTTTGAAGCGCTCTGATTTGTTAGTAATAGTCAATAAATATATTTTACTGTAGCCTTAGACGTTAATTTTCGAGTCCGGTGTTTATTACCTACATGGTGATATTTGTTTTAAAAAGTGGTGGAAGGATAAAAAATGGCTGATATGAAAAAAGTGAATATGGTTCTAAAAAGTGTTCAGGTTACTGTGAACAGCCTCTGAATACATTTATTAAATTTATTAAGTTACACGTAGGCTTCGTGAGTGAGTGTGAAGAGATTTTGGCGGCTCTTAACATCGAGGTCTTGAGAGCCAATGAGGGTGAAGCGAGGTGAGTGTGGAGCAGCGCCGGAATGCAAGGGCGCGAGGAACAGGAGATCCCTTAGAAAACCCGCCGACCAGCGGCATCGTCCGGCACGATTCCCAAATGCGAAAACCCCGGGGCGACCCCGCCGGGAATCGAATCGGGTTCGCCTTGGGAGGCGAGTACTCTAACCACTACACCACCGCAGCCTCGACGCCTTGAGCATCAGTTAAGTTCGCCCATTTACAACACGGACCCAGAGCGTAGCCACAGAGTATTTAAGAATACAGAGATGAAACAGTAGTTTATTCCGCTAACTCTTCGGGGGTCGCGGTGATGTGGTGGTCAGACAACTCGCCTGCCACATAGACGAATTGGGATCGCTTCCCGGCGGAGTCGCTCCTGGATTTTCGCATGTCGGAATCGTGCCGGATGCTGCCGCTGCTCGGTTGGTTTTCTCGGGGATTTCCCGTTTCCCCCCGCCCTTGCATTCCGGCACTGCTCCGTACTCACCTCGCCTCACACTCATTGGCTCTCCAAGACCGCGACGTTAAAAGCCGCCCAAACATCTCCACAATGTCCACATTCTACGAACTCCAGCAGCACCCGCCAGTGAAGTGGTACCGCTGACAAGCGACATGTCGGAACGCCGTTCTCCAATCAGCGCCTGGTATCTTACTCGCTAGCCGGTAGTCTAACCAACCCCGGAACCTGTCACAGCACACTGTACCCAATCAGTCCCTTAGACTAAACAAGATGGTGTCCCACAGAAATCCAATACGGCAGCCAACAGGAGGCGATAACCGGTTGGAGTGAGAGAGCGGGCGAGAAGGAATGTCAGAACAGGAGGTACCGAGGTGGAATGACAGAGCATGAACTGGATAATTCTAGAAACAAAATGGTGGCATGGAATGATAGAGCAGGAGGTACCAAGGTGGAATGATGGAGCATGAACTGGAAAATTCTAGAAACAATATAGTGGCGTGGAGTGATAGAGCATGAAGTACCTAATGGATGGAGGTCAAGGTCAATGTCAAGGGTTAAGTTCAAAGGTCAATTGTTAAAGGTAAGTTCACTGGTCCACTGCCAGATGCCATGTCCATCCGTTCGTCCGAATCCCGAAGCCCCTGTTCCAGGTCCCCCATAATCTATCTACTTATGCTGTATGTTTGGCTTCAATAATATGAACCAATTATGACCTACCTCGTCTACAATAAAAACCATGGAGTGGATAAGTATACAGAAACAAAATTCTTCGAATCGCCTCGTGAAGCCCTGGGGACGGGCCGTGCGTCTGATTGGCTACTGCGATTTGCTAAGGGTCGTCTATTGGCTGGGCTGCCGGTTGGCCAGTATGTTACCAAACGCTGACTGGCAAACAGCGTTCCGACATGCTGCTGGCAAACGACGCCATGTTGCCGGCGCGTGCGGCTTGAGGTCGCGGAATAAGCGACTGTGTCAACCCTGCATCGCGTACCTCGCGCTTGAAATCTGTTGCAGCGTTTTTGAAAATTGCCTTCTTTGACTTTATTTAACGAACCAGCGTTTGCCTACGAAAATAAATTACACTACCAGACGATGACGGATTGGTACTTTCAAGACATCACGCACATGTGGAACATTATAGCCCTCCGACGTAGCTAATAACGGCTTTTTCAGGACTGCCGTATCTTAGAATGTACGAACCGGATGCACACGAAACTACGATAAGGCATGCATTGGACTTCGATACAGAGTCGCGTACAATCTAATTGCAGTGTCTCCGCTTAAAGTCACGTTCAGACGAGTCTCCGACAAAAAGACTGCGCGCCTGTAGAGCGCATTGAGCGTAGAGGCGATACTGCTTTACAAACGCCAGTCGGCGTCGACCGTAGTGCTTAATCCAATTTTACCTCACTCAAACGAACACAAGGCGAGCGCCTTAAGTACTCCGCGGTTAAAGTGGAGCAGCAGCTGAAATTATTGAATCAGAAACAGGGGACTCTACATGAGCCCTGGGTAATCACACATGAACAAAAATTATAGGTATATTAACTAAAAAAGAAAAAAAATTGTACATGAATAAAAAATAAAAATAACAATAATTAAAACAAAAAAATTAAAGAAAAAATTAAACTACAAAAAAATTAATAAAAATATAAAATACAAACTAATATAGGAAAAGAAGAAAATAAAGTATAAAATAAAAAATAAATACCAGTCTGAAAACGCTCAGGTTGGTATCCTGAACCAAAAATAATAAATAAAGTAGGAATTAATCTAGACCGAAGAACTGTGGAATTGCCGAATTAATACCTTAAATTTCCAGTTATCTAAAAAAAATTACTGGTTTAGTCTATTCGCGGTATCTTAACACTTTTTTTTTAAATCAAACATTGAACAAATCATCCCATGCATGACGTGTTTGTGTTTTTTAATAAATATGTCATATATATCACCAGTGTGAATATAAAATTACCCTATTTTTTGGTTAAATTGAATTTTTTCTTATAATCTGTTTGTTAATTATAATATTTCATTTACAATTAATAGGCGAGTTGGCAATGCCCAGTAAGAAATAGTTATTATGCGAAATGCAGAAATGCGGTGCGTTGTCAATTTGGTGTAATTTTGTAGTATTGCATAGTTTGCATGAGGCTTAGGAATTTCATGGAAGTGTAACTTCAGCGGGGTTTCAGGAAATTCGGGAGTGTACGTGACCGGACTTTATAAGAAATACTTACGTGCAGTTCGCACCATAAGATTCCTCTTTTGCAACACGCGGGACTGCTGCAGGTACTTCCAGCGGCAGGGCTACCACACGACGCCGCTGCCGCACGGCCGCCACAAGGTGCAGCAGGCTCTGGGGGCGGCGCCGCCGGACGTCGCGACGCCGCAGAAGGCGCGGCTGCAGCGACCCAAGTCCAGCCTCGACGTGATGCCGTCCTCGGAGCCCCTCGCCGGCGACAGCTACTACTGGTCCGAGGAGCTGTACGCGCAGAAGATGCGCCAGTCGGCCACCTACCTGCAGCGCGCGCCGGCCCCCGCCGCGGCCACCTGCTTCAGGTGGGCACGGAGTGTGGAAGTAGAGAGTCCTGAAGCTGGGCTTACAGTAGCGAAGTAAGAGTTTAGTTATCCGCTATGACTAGACACCTGAAGAATTCGCGGATTCATTTTGGGACAAGCTAGAATTCAAAACACGTGTGTTTATATAACTTTAGCCATTGGTCCACACATTGTTTGACACCTCCTGGAGAACGCTGGCCCAATCGTCGCCTTCCACTGTGACAGCAGACAACCAATGTGCTGTTAATATCGGCATATCTGCACATAAGATTGTAGAGTCTAGCCTGCAGGTCATTGAACTCGCGAATTTTTCAGTTCTCTAGCTATGACTAGACACCTGGAAAATTCGCGATTTCAATGACCTGTAGGCTATACTCCAATGTCGTATGTAAAATCGTGCAAAGATCACTGTTCATTGGTTGCTTGTTGTATTAGCGGAAGGCAGTGATTGGGTCAGCATTTTATGGTGTGTTTATTATTGGCTCAGAGTTGCCCAGGAGATGTTAATTAACGGGTGGACTAATAACATAAGAAACATAAACGTACGAGGTTTTGACATCTAGCTTGTCCCGAAATGAAACTGCGAATTTTTCAGGTGTCTAGTTATGACATGTGCAGAAGAACTGATAATGTTCTCTTAATTATTGGTAGAGCTAGCGAAGTTTCGCGAAAAGTATGAGTACACTGTAGACTTCAATACTATAAGCACCCAACAGCAGTTTGTCCACTGCCATTGGTTGCTGTCTGCTTGAGGTGTTCTCATATCTGTCCGGGCCACTCAGAATTCGGCAACATCGGCACGGCTCCTACGTGATTCGTGTGCAGACAGTTAACACGTGACAAAAATTAATTCAGCCAATCAATATAGGTGAACGACCCTACAGTGTTTTGAAATATAACTTGTCTTGAAATCTTTTCGCGAAATATTATTACCCCATGCTATGGTTTCCAAATGGAACTTAGCAAGTTGTATGTGGTGTTGGGATTTTGAATTTTATATCTTAAACTAGCTGACCCGGCAAACGTTGTTTTGCTGTGTCACTGGGAGACACCTGGTGGGAATAAATTGTAACCTAGATCGATAAATGATCGATGATAATTGATCAGTTATCGACCTAGGGTAAAATTTATTAAATTACTAATATCGCTATAAAAAAATAAGGGTTGGTGGTAGAAGGGTGAAAATTTAGGAGGGTATGTATTTTTTGATGCCACATCATAAAAAAATAAAAAATAAACATTTTGTTCAAACAATAAAAAAAAATTGTTTGGGGGTGGCTACCCTTATTACTTAGGGGTGTAAAAAATAGATATAAATCTATTCTCAGACCTACCGAGTATACATAAAAAATTTCATAAAAATCGGTCTAGCCGTTTTGGAGGAGTTCAGTGACTAACACTGTGACGGGAGAATTTTATATATTAGATAAAACTATAGACGCGATACAGTTCACAAAAATAAACTTCTCTGCTAGAAAATGTATGCTTTGAAGTATGCTTGGCTTGAATATGGTTGTGTTATACGAGGTTAGGGTAGGAACAAAAGTAAACAGACAGGCCTGTCGCAAATTTCCATTGGCTGGAGTTAAGAAATATGTGAATTGTAAATCCAGAAGATGTACATAGTTCCAGGTGCGTGAAACGTGGTTACGGCATAATTCTTTACGCATCATTTTTTTTTATTGTAAACTAAGATTAGAGTAAAACTTTGGACTGGACTGAACTAGGACTGGAGTCAAATCGTGGCGAACATGAACTGAAACTCGCATAATGGTGAAGTTTACAATCCGGATTGGCATGCAAACAAGAGCGAAGATGAAGTGAACACGGACTAAAATCTTGCGGAGTGACATCTTTCGGCAACTGCGTGAAGTAGAGAACAAACGATACCCGAAAAATAAATATACGATACAGTCCACAAGCCACGGGAGTTTTTCCGCCTAGACGTGGCGCGCGGACTGTGGTTTGATTGTTTGTTTTTGTTCTGGAGTTCTTATGACGCCAGCATTTTCTTTTCTACTCTTAACCAAATCAAAGCTATCTCTTTTCCTATATTTGTTACCTTGATATAAATTTAATATTTGTTTGTCCAACATTCCGCTTAAAAAACAAACGGCACGTCCGTTTTGGTCCGTTGCGATTCCTTTTAGGGACAATAATTTTGAATAAATAAATAAATAAAATTGCCCTTGTAGCTCAGAATTTGTTTGAAAAAAAAAAAAACAATTAAAATTCCGTTATGTGCAAACATGTAAACAATACAGTTAAAAAATGGCGGCATTTGTTTTGCTTTCACTACGAGTGCACTTCTGTCGGCAGTATTTAGAGTAAACTTACAATCCGGATTCTACACTCCTGTCCACCTTGCCGACTGGAGTGGAAAACTTATTTCACTCCTACTTCAGTTCTGTCCGGATATGTTCACAGTCAAGTTCCAATCGGGATTCTTCAGTCCACTCCAAGTTCAATGCGAATTGAAATGTTACTTTAATGTACTGATTTATTTTATGATGCTGTACAGGATTTATAAAAAAAAATAATAAAAAAATAAAAAACGTCGAAACTGTGGTTGCGTATTCAGGACACGCAGAGGAGGCAGAAATATCGATGAACGTATGTCGGGTAATGCTTCCGTTTATCGCTAGAGCCGTTACCGTGAACAGCGAGACACTGGATCCCTGTTACGCGGAATGCAACACTCTAAATATGAAACAGTGCCAAATCAGTGAAAACCAGTGAAAATTGAGCGACTGATAACCAGTGCCAGATAATTTATTAAAATAATGGCTGAATTTCACTTAATTATTTGTTATACTTACTGAACACTGAGAATTCCACTGCCGTAAGTCACTTGTTCCCAGTTCATTTGCTTGATTTGCCGGTCGGCAGCAGCTTATCAACCGACTTTCAGTGAATGTTATTTCACTGATTGATTTCACTGATTCGAGCTTAAGAGTGCATATCGGGGATCGCGTGCAGGACACAATCGCACAGGTGCACGAAGTACGACGAGGACACTGTACGCCAGTTCAGAGCCTTGTGCATAAGAGTGATGGTGCACTTGATGCACGTAACTTTGTCGCCCTTATAGCTCCCGCGCTTTTCGGCCTCAAGCGTGCGAAACAGCTCCAGGTAGGCGGCGCCCTTAATGTTTTGTTTGTTTGTTTGTTTGTTAGGAACCAGTCGTCGTCGTCGCGCGCCACGACGCCATCGCTGCGGCTGAGCACGCCGCTCGGGGAGGCGGCGCCCGAGGGCGGCGACGCCGTGCAGAGGCTCGCCAAGAGGCCGGAGGCGGGCTGCGAGGACGCGGTGGCGGCGGCGGCGACGATGACGCCCAGCCGCTCGCCCTCGAGGCAGCAGTACCACCAGCAGCAGCAGCAGCGGCGGTGGAGCGAGTACGCGGACCCGCTGGTCGACGGCCAGTTCCTGCGCTCGGCCAGCGCGCGCCTCCCTAGACACAAGTTCACCGACGACGAGGAGGAGGTGGAGCCCCCCACCCAGCCGCTCGACGACCAGAAGCAGAAGTCCACCACCGACGTCAGGGAAGGAGATCGCAAAGTACAGCAGGTAGGTTCAGCCTGCCGGGTCTCCCTTCCTCTTAAGGCTCCCGCCTACCTTACCTTTGAACTACAAACCCACATTAGTAGATAAATAATGAGAGTTCTGGAGCAGTGGTGTGAGGTGTCGGAGCTCGGAGCCATATGGAATGTGGCAGTGGACTAGTGATGGCATCTGCCAGAGGACCAGATGTGAACTTGACCTTTGACTTAGACATTTGACCTTGACCTTGGACTATGACTTTTGACCTTGACCTCAACTAGTCGTCTTGATATTATTTTAACAAATATGCATACAATACTGATAAAAAAAATTCCATTTTCAGTAGTTTGACCAGGGGAATGTGTATGGAAAGTATTGTTAAGTTATTTTTTTTAAAGAAAATTATCCCAGCTAAATATGCGAACTGGGGACTTTTGATAATTTATTGTAATGCGTACATTTAAGGCGTCTCTTGACCAGTAAAATATATGCAGTTATAATAATGGCACAAAACTCTTATGCCAGTAGGGAATCATTCGCAGCACGCGGCAGCCAATACGACGCATGGACCAGTACAGAGCTTTGCGAAGCCAATCGGCGAATGGGTTCACTCACATCAAAGGAACCACCACATTTCGTTCCTGTGTACTTATTTACTCTGTGTCTATTGCTTGGTACTATTGACAAAGGAATGTGGTTTTGATCGCGTTGGGAGTAAAAATAACGCCAGAGCCGTGACCTTCTTACTGCCAGCCAGTTGTTTCACCTATGCTGAGGAGAGTTGAAGTGTTCTGCTACTGCTGCTTGAATAATCTTTGATTTCTGTATGACTATTTAAAATAACCATATTTAGATTAGTATGACTGCATTTTTTAGCGTATGAGATGATGTGGCACACATATTTTCCCCAGCTGATTTTTTTATTCGCCTCGGTACAGAGTATTAATTCATAAAAGATTTATGTTCATATATGCACCATGTTTGTGACTTTCATATGTGCGAGGTGGGAGGAAATGATTGTTAGCAGTGCTTCGTACTGTAGCATGAAGGTGGTTCGATCCTCGACTGAAAAATCGTTTATTTATAATAATCGCAAAGCATAAACGAAAGGTTCTGTGGGTGTACAAGGTTTTTTGCTTTTGGTAAACTGTAATAAAGTTCTCGTGTTTTTATTTAAAGTGATTTGATCACATTTGTTTCAAGTAAAAACCTGAACATGGTTTACAATTTTTCAATGTGTGAGTTTAGCAACGCAATGAAACTAACAAGTACGTATTTACTGTGTATAATTACTACTTGCATGCTAAAAATCGCATGTAAATAAAAAAAAATTTTTTTTAGTTTATTTTTAAACAATCATGGAAATGAATTGTCAAAATATTTTATGCAGTATATGTTGTAATGAATTTGGTTGTATTCGAGACGAGGAATACATTTTAAATTTAAATGTAGTAACATATGAACACAATTAAATGCATGGTTAAAACTATAAAATTCAATACGGTGTCTAACGTAGTTTGTGATGATATATACGAATCAGTCCTGAAAACTTTTTGACCCTTACACAAATACCTCGAAAATAGCCACCCATTTTCGCAAGTGGGAATCGTGCCGGATGATTCCACTGGCCGACGGGTTTTTTCAGGGATCTCCCCCCACCCTTTTTTTTTCACTCCGACGCTGCTCCACACTCACCTCACTTCACCCTCATCGGCTCTCAAGACCTCGCTGTTAAGAGCCGCCCAGATCTGTCCAGAGTACAAGCATTCTGTTATAGCAGGAGCGGATATATTAGTTGGGGGAGGCACCTCCTCATTTTGCAGGTGCAGGTCTAAATTTTGGAGTCGTGGCATGAGGGAAGGTCACTCTCTCATCATAATTTTAAGAAACAGTATTAAATTGGTTTTAAAAAAAGAACAGTATTTTAAACAATTTTGATATTATTTTAATTCAGTTTTAAAACATTCACAAGACACTTTCACGTCAAAGTGAGTGTTTTTGGGGAGGAAGGGGAGGGATAATGTCCCTCGTGACCCTCTCCCCTCTGGCTCCCCCATCCTCCTCCTGCCAGAAGTAGGTTCACGATTAAAAAGAGTACATATTTCTGACAACCAACATTTAAGAAAGCCCTTTCCTTTAGTCAGTGGCGTAGCTAGACATTTCACAATGGCCCAGAGGGTTTGGGGAGGGGGATTCACTGATTGTAGAGAAGGGAGGGAAGTTGCACCTTTCTTTTGCTCATTAGATTGTCAAAAATTAGATTTGAAATTATTAATAATTCTTTAATTGCAATAAAAATATTCAATTGCCGTTCGCTGTAGTGCATTTTATTATCCTGTGAGGTGAATTTCTCCTAGAATCTGCCCTAATTGTCCTCCTGCCTTTCACTACATTCAGTGTAACCCCATACCACCCTCCTTGAGCACCCACCCCTTTAAGGAATTTTGGCCGAAGTACTGCTACACACTAAAATAAAACGCATTATATATTACAGCAATTGTTTCATTTTATCAAAATTAAAGACATATGAATATTTTTAATACTAATTATTTACAACCTTAGTTGCGAAAGGGAGGGTTGCATCCCTGGTATCCGCCCGTCGGGTTACGCTCATGCCTGTATTTCCATACATTTTAATATGATCAATAACTGGTGTGCCCACAATAAACTCTTAATTTCATTTTATGTGAAAAGTAAAAAAAATATATATTGACCAATGCTATTATATTTTTTTTTTTATTTGACAAACTTTACAGAAAAAACATCCACTCTTGAAACAGATTTGAGTTTGTACAGATTCGACAATGTCTCTTGATGAAAACTTCAGCAGCAGTAATCATTGTAAAGTGGTATCAAACCCCACCGTCTTGGTTTTATCGGTTTTTCACCATAAGATACATTTTAAAAGGTTTAACAAAATTATTTTGGATGTGGAGCATTCATAGTAAGCTTCTCAATCTTTATCAGATTGTTACAGGTTCACTTCCTTTATTAATTTTGAACTAGCAATATTTGGGAAAAAGTATATGTTCATGGCCACCGAGAGCCACATCAGGCAACGTTAGTGTGGGAACATGAGGCTGCCTACCTTTCAATACATTTTTCACATTTCAACTGTTAGAATACGAAGGCTTTCATAATATTCAAAGATATACATAAATTATTCATAATGTGATAACTACTTGTTGTCAAGATATATTTTAATATAACATTAACTTTTTAGATACTAAACATTCTTTTTCACTGCATTTGGTTACATTGGGAACTTCAAGTTGGTGTCCCATACAACAGTGTGCATAGATGCATTAATCGCACGTACAGTATAAAGAAACTGATTGTCCATACATCCCAACTTGTGTATTTTCTAATATAGCAGCAACCATATAATTAAAGAAGAAATTCAGGTCACTTTGATCAGCACAGCACCTTCAGAAGCTGGGGCCCCAGTGCTGCAGAAACGCCAGCAACACCCTCTTGGCAGGACTCTATATACACTGAAGAGCCAAAAAATACTGGTACACCTGCCTAATATCGTGTAGGGCCCCCCGAGCACGCAGAAGTGCCGCAAGACGACGTGCATGGACTCGACTAATGTCTGAAGGTATGCAGGAGGCAATTCACACCATGAATCCTGCAGGGCAGTCCACAAATCCAATCTGCGCCAATCTGAGAAAGGGTTGCACGTCTGTCACGTTTAATGATTCTCGTCAGTCGTCGTTTGTTCCGTTCGTTCACGATCTTTTTCCGGCCGCAGCGATGTCGAAGATGTGATGTTTTACCTGATTCCCGATAATCTCGGTACACTCGTGAAATGGTCGTACGCGAACATCCAAATGTTATCCGCTACCTCGGTGATGCTATGTTCCATTTCTCGTGCGCCGACTATAACACCACGTTCAAACTCTCTTGAATCTTGATAACCTGCCATTGTAGCAGCAGTAACCGATCTAGCTGCCGACCGCATCGCATTATTTTGATTGGTTCCATACCTCTGTTATTTGCATACGCACGCCTATACCAGTTTTTTTTGGCTATTCAGTGTAATACATTCAAGCAATGTCAAGTTTAGAAACTGTAGACAGCAAATAGCCTATGGGCTGTCAATGTGTAAAATAATATTACAAAATCCGTGTTGCATGTTCAAGCGAAAATTCCATAATCCAAGATGGCAGGGATTAGTGACAAACAGAAAGAATAAGTTAACCAGGACCCTTTAAAATGTGCTAGTTATTGTGAACCATCTTTGTTTTTGGTATCCTCTGTAGCCGAGGTTGCCAAAGCTGTTGCTACACATTGCAAGGTTGTGGGTTTGAATCCATGGTAAGCTGTCGATGATGTGCATGCACCCAGCTTCTAAGTATAATCTTTTACTAGTTATTTTATGCAAGTTGGTGTCAGTCTGCCTGCCGTCGTGAAGCAGCAGTTTAGAAAAGAATTGTTACAGTTGCTGCCCTCTTAAAGATACATATTACAGTTTGAATATTTGAAGTGGCTATGACAGGTAGCTAATATTTATTTTTGGATTTACTAACACCCCTGCATTTATTCTGGAAAGATAATAGGGAGTGGCTATCAAAAGATACAATCTTTAAATTACAGTTATTCCTTTATGGTCCATTCACGGTTACTTCCAACTTTTCTGAAGCCCTGCTGAAGTTCTACTTCCAGGATATTCCTCCGCCTCATGCAAATAAAGCTTAATCAAGTCTAGAAAATTACACCGTTCTTGTGCGCATTCAGTGTGATAATATTAGTTAAAAGAACTATTTCTTACTAAGCATTACCAACACACCGATCTTCTCACTGTTTTTATTTGTATTAATTTTAAATTAAATATTATTACTTATGGATAAAATAAAGATAAATGTTCAATTTAATAAAAAATAAGGTACTGTTATGCTAGCACAAATATAAAATGCTTGTGGTACATGACATATTTAGGAAACGATGAAATAAGTCATGGATGGGGTGATTTTTTTAAAGGTTTGATTCTAAAAGTGAGAAGGAACCCTTAGTAAACTATAACATTAATTCTCCATGGCCGTAGGCTTGGTAGAAGCGTACGTAAGCATGACTTAGTTAGTGGCAGGCACTCTGTCTCAATCTTCCATGCGTGTGCGTTGCCTCCAGAGGGAGGAATCCATGAAGCGCCTGCTGGAGTGGAAGCAGCGGATGCTGCAGTCGCCGCTGACGCGGAAGCCCTCCGGGTCGTCGACGCGCGGCACTGCGCAGAACGAGCTGTCCAAGTTCTACAAGCAGCAGGTGCTGCGGGAGCTGGCCAACCAGGAGGCGCGCCTGAGGGACGAGACGAGCGCGCGCAACAGCCGCGACGAGGCGCGGGGCTCGCGGCGCAGGATCCAGCAGGACGACGGGCGTGTGGCGGCGTCGGGGCGCAGCAGGAGCCAGGACGGCCGCAGGTCCTCCACCTCCGTCAGCAGATACAACAGCTACTCCTCCGACGACGAAGGTCAGTGCCTTTCTCTCTCTCTCTCTCTCTCTCTCTCTCTCTCTCTCTCTCTCGATGCTCTTGCGTGTCGCACTTATCCTGGGGCATCAGGGGGACGTGTGGGGGAACACAACTCCCCAGTAATACGCCTGGAGATGGTGAATTTCTTTGTGAAAACACTTAGTGCCAAGGTAGTCTGCAAACATCTACGACAGGACTATTCAAATAGCTGCCCGCGGGCCACAAGTGTTGCCCGGCAGACTCGTCTGTATTTTTTTTTTTTTAATATGTACTTTTAAAGACATTTGCCTAATTCAATGGCAATTGTAACTGTCCCTGGCGTAAAACTTATAATACAATTGAATATTACTTCATTAATTATATCCTTACGTAACTAAATGCCTATTTATAAGTGGGCCCCGTGACTTTGTCTTCTCAGAGTGTGTGTGACCTGTCAAGAAATGTATATGTATTATTTTTAAGAGGCTGAGTGGGAAAACCAGTTGTATAGCCTTGCTCTTCGGTTGCTTATACCTTTATGATCGGATGACAAAATGGTAACTTTTCACAAGCAAATCATGTAGGTCCAGTGTCAGAGCAACAGAAGCCTCATTGGTTCACTCAAACAAGGAAATAGTAGCTCTTACGTACTGTAGCCGGCAAGGAAATAAATGTGGTAGACTTGTACATAGGACGTTGGAACCTAACGTGCTGTCCGACATTTTCGTGATACATCACCATCTATAAATATGTCTTCATTAGTCCTTTTTTTTTATGGCTTTCCTTTTTACTGAAACAGTGATTCCAATAACGAGTAAAATAAATTCTACATTACAAACAGTAAATCATACATAATAAAACTCCACACGAATAATTACTGTACACGATCAATCTTTTTTGGAAGAAAATTTTTTTTTTTTACTCCCGAACATGTACTTCAATGAAGCCCTTGCACCCGTAATGATTCCTTCTCAAACCCAAGGTGCAGTCTAGACTTCTTGATGGCGAATCATTAACAGTTTATCGTAATGCAAAGATGTCCATCAGTATTCAAGCAAGGAAGAAACCGAGAGTTACAATCTAAGAGTGTAGCACATATGTATGCTACTGTGTAAGTGCAACTAACACCAACTTTTAGCTCACCTGAAGTTAAAATAATCAAATCATATACTTCAAAACACAAAATTAAATTTTCCCTTCACCTGTCATATGAATAGGTGCCAAAATAATTATGTTTATAAGATTTGAATATATAGAAGCACTCCGTTACCAGTTTGCCTCTTTCCATGTGAGAACTACTTTTTTTGTTGTCTTTAGTATTCATTTTAATCTCTCTGTATGCACATATTTGTACTGGGCAGTTGCACACATCATGCTCTCTTTAGCATTTGCAGGTTTGTTCAGCACATTTCATGAGGGCTGTCCTGCTGGTGATAGTTGCTCTTATGTGCAGTGATGTTCTGCGGTGCACGCTGATCTTTCAAAGTTCCCTACGGTGGTTTCTTAATAGATGTGATAGTTCCGTGATGCGGGCCGTGGCTGATTCTTTCCCCAGGTCTGAGCAACTTGACCTGTCTTCATTATTACGCTGTTGGCCAACATTACTCCCTACATTTTAAAGGAAGCGAGATATTCCACAGTAAGTTTTGTGTACAATACCTACATTGGTTTTTCGTTGCTGTCCAGTTGTGTCTGGTGGAGTCTTGCTTCATTATCTGTACTAAGTTTTGTGGTTATTATCTTGCTGTGTCCTTTGGCGTTGGTTTTAGCATTTCAATTTTTCATTCCTCTGTGTCGGTTTGTCGTGTTTACTTATTTATTGATCTTTTCCATAAACACTCACAAGAAAATAATTTTCCACATTTATGACTGGTTGTATGTGTGTACTAATGTTACTGTTCCTTTGAATTATCATTGTTGCACAGTGTCCTTTGATATTAGTTTTTTGTTCAATTCATTATTACGGTTCGAGATTATGTTCATTGTGGTTTTTGTTCACCAATTTTCTTTTCCAGTTTGTTACTTGTCGCTCATTGGTTCATGTTCTATTGAATGCTAGCTTCTTCTATAGTTTCTAGTTCTTTGTTACCCATTCTCCGGGATTTTTCTAGTTTTAGGTTTCTTTGTTTTGTTCTGAGGCATCGACAATCTACATAGTTTATTTAAATGCTCACACAAAACCTGCAACACCATTGCCATCAAATTTTAAAGTTAATATATGCACTAGCATATTATGTATGCACTAGCATGCATGAATACATTTGTGACTGTGCATCTGTCCATATGAGAGCAGCGGAAAATGGTGCACCAAAGTTTCCAATGTTGTCTTAATTTTTAAAATTTTTCTATTTCGTGCATTTGCTCTTGCTATTATTGTTGTTAATTTACTTACATAAAGCTTCCGAAACAAAATTTATAAAAACACAGGCACTAAAATTAAAATAAGAGTTACTTTAAAACAAAGGCAAGAAATTATTTGTGTATACCAAAATGTTGCAAGACTTTTTTATTTGAACAGTAAAATGTTCAGTGTGCATTTATATTTTATATATATATATATATATATATATGTATATCTTGGTGCTTTATATCAGAATAATTACCGCCACATGTGACTATAATTATGTGCGTGTATTGTATACACAGCCTTCTCTTCCGTCAACATAAAATTGTGTCTTTGATATTCACCTATATCCTACTCTGAACATATTGCAGCATAACATGTGACAATATACAGAATAATAATACTGCGTAAAAATAATTTGCCCAGCCGTCAGGTGTTGTATATTGTTGCGCAGCACTTCATTCATTATGCAGTTTCTGCATTACATGTGTCTTATGACAGGTAAATGTTACCTCTGCATACATTTTTTTTTTTTTTTAAGTTAGCAACACTGACACAGTGTTTATTGTGTGGATACTGTGCGTTGTTATTTCTGGGCTCTTCTTACGTTTTAATATTGTGCAAATGCATTGTTTGTTTATAGAAATTATACATCAGAACATTGCAGTTTGTTAGTGAAATTATGCTTTGATAGTCTACAAATTTGGCATACGCGATGTGTGCATTATATAACTAACCCTAGTATAGTTCTTTAATAACTTGAATGGTTCCTTAATACACGTCCTGGCCAGCTGTTTCGCCATTCCGGAATTTTTAGGAGTGATCCTATACTAAGGCTTTGTTGCTGTTCAGGGGCACTCACTACAGCTAATAAAATAAAGTAGAACCCCGAATTATCTGAAGATTACATTTCTTTTAATTTAATTTATATTTTAATTTTATTATAGATTGTTAATTTATTTTGGGTAGTCTCCCTCCCCCATTTTTCTCTTTCTCTTGCAAATTCTTACTGAGTGAGTTGGCAAGATTGAAAAAGAAGTGTTGCTCCTACATGGAGTATTCATAATCAATTTTTGGTGTTAAAGACTTCTAGTATATGATAAAATTAAGTGATCCTTATCTGTAAGTTTTGTTTTTTTTACTGTGCTTGATTTCTATGTTTGCTTTGAATTCTACATAAGTATTAATTCATTTGAAGTTACCTGATGAATTATAAGTAATATGGTTAATCATGTTATCGTAGGTAGTGTATTATGTAATAGAGTTTAAACCTGACTTGTAGTAAAATATCAGTATTTAAATCTGTTTAGGGTTTGATAGTGACTTTGTTTCTATTTCGAACTTGGGTTGTGGTAATTCTTCTGTTTCTGTTTTTTTTTTTATTTGCTGACTCAGTAGAATCATTCTTAGTACACAGTGCTATGTTTAAAAGTATTTTAAAGGCTTTCTCCTTATTAATGATTAATGTCGCTGCCAGACCTTTCTGGCAATAACTAGAACTCTTTAATAGTTTACAGAACAGGATTTTCGCTTGTAATGCGCCTACAGTATAATGAGTTGTTTTGTGCCGGCAAGGTGAGTCGTAGATGAGAATGGATTGCCGCCAATGTTGTAAAGGTGTTTGGCTTACAAGGTGTGCGTTTTTCTATAGTGTTATTCAGTGCATGTGACAGCATTGTTCTAGTAGCAGTTTTTTTTTTTTTCCCCATAACAAAGAATGCCTGCTTGAATCCATTATGTTCTGACTGCTCTTCATCCTATAAAAGGTAATGTGTTTGGAGTTGAACTGTAAGACTTATTATTTATTTTCTTGTTTTGTGAAAGAGAATCTTACATAGCGTGATACCTTCCTGCCTGCTTGGGTTGTGTGTTTATAACTAACACTCGATCCCTTTATCCCTTGCTCTCATTAATTCAAAGGTGGCATGGGAACTGGAGCTAAGCTATTCAGTTAGTATTAAAAGAGTTATTAATTTTTAGAATATGGGAAATTAATGTGCATGTTTTTCCAGAATAACTTTTGTTTGTACTAACCTTTTTAACAGATTTCTTCTTGGGTTTGAATTTTTTTTTTTTTTTTTTTTTATAGTTTGGTGAATGTAGCAGGTAAAAACTTAACATTTCAAAGTATCTTGGTGCAGTAATATTTCTTTTTTTCTTTTTTTTTTTTGTTGTATTTAGTTTTGCTGAAAAAAAAATCATTAAACTGGAAATAAAAAATTTTTTTTTTTTCCACTGGCTTCGAGCGAATCTGGTAAATTAATTTGTTTGTTGTGTGGCCCGGGTAGAGCTGGGAGATGTTCGCAAGGCGAGAAAGCGAATTCGTCGCCCCTCGCAGGCAGGAAGGTCCCGCCAGGGTAGTGTCGAGGGCAAGCCAGGCCGCAGACACCCCTCTGTCCCTCCCCACACAGCCAGCCGCTCCACCCCCAGTTATGAGAACGTAGCAGCCAGCAAGGCCCACTCTCGAGTCGAGACATCCGAGGTGAGGAAGCTGAGAGCCCCAGCGGCCCCACCGGAAGAAATACCTCCGGACGCCGATTACGGCAATAATAAGTCCCCAGCCACAGGCGCTCACACGAAGCCAAAGATCAAGCACGGCGCGAGTAACGAAAGGGCTCATTACGAGCAGGCAACGCTGCAGGGTGCAAAGTCTCGGAAGCAGATGGACGCGTCCTCTGCCAAAATTGACAACGCTGCTTCTTACGTTTCTCCCATGAGATTGAACAAGTATCCTGATGCTTATCTCAGAAGTGGGAGCTCTTCGCGTAAATCCTCTGGTGACATCAGCTATCCAGGTATCCAAGACGATAGATGCTCTAACGGAAAGCATTCTGATAGTGGGTACGACACTCTTCAGGCAGGTCGAATACTTCCCAGTGAAAAAGACCAGATTGACTTGCTCACTCATCATTGGCCACAAGTGAGCCACAGGAGAAATGACCAGTTTGTATATCCCGCGCACTGGAACTCCCACAGAAAGAATGACAAATGGAACTCGAAATTAGAAGAAGGCCAGTTAGTTAAGGAATACACATACGAATACATAAGTTCTGGAAATGAAAAACAAAATGACAGGAAAGGAGTAAGTCAGATTCAAAACGAGACATCACCACCGCAGAACATTGTCCAGGATAGAATAAAATCACTCGAGGAAGAAAAAGTGAGTGATAGTAAACCTTTGCCTTCAAAAGAAACACTTGAGTTTCAAGAGCCACTGAAAATGTCGCCTCCCATGTATCTGCCGAACGAAGCCCACGTGTCCAGCTTAAAAAATGCCGACAACTTATCAGACAAAGTTGAAAGCGTGTTAGAATCCCCGCAAACTTGTAGAAGTGAGCTGCGTAACTTTGTGTTTGGGCCTTCATCACAACCGTCGAAAGATGCTGTCACATTTAACGTCGAGAATTCACCTCAGCGTGTTATAAATCCGTCGTGTAAAACTATCGTAAGTTCAAAATCGGTGAAAGACCTGCTGGCAGACTTTGAACGCAAATCTCAGATAATCAAAGAGGCCCAGGATAATGAGTGCGGTGGAGAGAGACGCTACGTCTTCAGCGACACAGAGACGCTACTTTATGATACTTCAAGCGATCTTGAAGGCGGAACGACTACTAAAGCAGGTTCAGATGATGATAAGGACGACGAAGTAGCCGCCGCCTTGGGTGGAAGAAAAGAAAGGTTTCAAAGTGCTTGTCGTGATCTTGGCAGAGGCCATTCTAAGACGGATAGTGATGATCTGGAGGTCATAATGACGCCTGGTTTCCTCCGGCTTAGCATGGCGGAGTCAATGGTAACACACGAAAACTCAGACTCAACGTGTACCACACCCACAAACAAAAAAGACAACACTGTGGTACTGGAGGAGCATTATGTGCCTATGACGCCCTCAAAAAAGGCTGTGCTGGCCCCACCAGATGTTTTTGGCATCACCAAAAGCCCTTCTGCATCACAGACTATTATCATGGAAAATATATTCGGCTTTGGAGCGGAGTATGAAGAGAGTTCTTACGTCGAAATGACGGAAGATGGCATCGTCAAGTCCCTACTAGCTCCTGATAATGATGCATCCGTAATTTCAAAACTTGACTTGAAAAGGCTGAACTCTGTGGAATCAAGCGGCCCTTATTCAACACCAGAAAGTCCAAGGTACTGTGAAATAGAGTCTTTGGACAAGGAGTATTCTGGAGCCAGTTCGCATTACGAACTTCTGTATCGCTCAACCAGCCATTATGAGCCGGTGTACATGGAAGTTAGTCCAATAACGGATTCTTTAAAAGTTAGAGATCTAGGTGCAAAGAAAACCTCTAAAAATGAAGGAACAAAATGTAGTCAGACAGGAAAGTCACTTGAAAAGTCGAAAACCAACGAGGGCGAGGACAGTACCAAGCATTCTCCTCCAACACCACCAAGGTTAAGTCTCCCCGACATATTAAATTCATCTAACACATTAATGCAAAACAAGCATACTGATGAAATGGACCGTGACAGTTCAGATGCTGATGATGAGGCTTCGAAAGACTTAGACTCCCTGGATGCCCCAAGGCATCCAAGGTTTAGTTTATCGGATACTTTTCGCCCAGCATCGTACTACTTGGGTGCGAGCAGGGCCATGATGGTGCTTGGAGGAATTTCGTCTATAGACCACCAAGATTCGTCTGACAGTGATCTTGTATCGCCACCACCAATACCAACCAGCCCGCCACCAATTTATGAACTTGATAACTCACTAGAGCTTCAAGACTCATCATTGGATGACAAGAAACAACTTTCATCATCAGTGACATCATCTGGTGCGCCTGAAAAATTTCCCAAAGATATGAAGAACATTCACAACAGTAGCCTAAATGAACTCCACAGCTCAGGGAGTGAAACAATGGAAAGTAGACACCTAGAGTCTGGAATATCACCAGACTATTTACGTAAACGAAGACCTGTTTCAGACGATCTGATTGATAGTCTAGATGAATTTCACAATTTGTCATGCTCTGATCAAAGAAGTGGTAGTGATCTCGATTCTATTGGTAGTAGATTGGGGTTTGCAGTAGATCTTGAGGATCAGCTCAGTCTTGATATTGATACATACCTAGAAGACCTACAAACAAGAGACATATACAGTGTGGAACCATATCCTGTTGATGGGAATTACAACTACAATAGGAGTTACATAAACGAATTGTTGAATAGAAGAGAACCGCCTCTGAATGACCCTGTAAAAATATATGCAAAACCTCGTGATTTAATTTGTGATACCAGACACCGAGAAATTTTCAGCAGTGCAAAAACACAAGGTTTGATGGACACAAGCTGTATTTCAGGTAGAGAGCCAAAGATATCCCCTTCGCCTTGCAGGCAGCTTGTTGATATACCCATAAACGATGAAGTTCATTATGAGAACCTACATATCATACCACCCCCACCAGAACATTCAAACAAGTTTGGTGGAGAACAGCAAAGGCCAGTGACGGGGGATGAGCTTTATCCACGGCCCTTAACTCAAAATGTTAAACTGGATCACATAAATGTTACAATGCATGATGATGATGAAAGTTTGGACCAACAACAGGCTGGAGCACCATACTACTACTCCGACTTGTTGAAAGTCGACGACGAAGGCTTCACCAGTTCAATGTCGGAAAGGAGCCTGAGTAGTACACGGTGTGTGATGGGTTATCCTTACTCGGCAGCTATCAACCAACCTCCTTACTCGGCAGCTATTAATCAACCTCCTTACTCAGCAACTATTAATCAACCTCCTTACTCAACAGCTATTAATCAACCTTCTTACTCTGTTAACCAACCTTTAAACAATCAAAGAGGTCAGACAGGTGAGATCAATAAAAGAAACGACATTGGCCGGAAGGTAAATCCTATACAGCGATCCACAGATGACGAGAACCGCAGACTCGCTGAAGAACTAAGAACTACCTCAGCTCACTTTCTTGGTGCAGCAGATAAAAGTGGCCAGGTGGACCAGAGGAACATCTATCAAGCAGATACCCTGAAGCGGCGCAAATCACGAACGCTGGAACAGTGCGCCCCGTCCTTGCACCCTCTGTACGCTGCCGACAAGAGCGGTCACGTCGACCAGAGAAACGTCTATCACGGCGACACTCTTCAGCGGCAGAAAGCCCAGACTCCCGACTGCCTGCAAGGCACCGCCAATCCAGGCAACGCGTACCCAGGCAGCCCGCACAGTAAGTCTCAGACCGTTACGCAGAGACGCAGCAGATCTCTGGAGGGACTCGTCGACGACTACAGGCACGCGTCGCCGGTACCGGAACCCCCGCCTCCGCTCATGGAAGACCCAAACGAGGGCGGGGAGCTGTGGGAGGAAGACACCCTGTGGCGAGAAAGCCTCAGGAGGGTGAGTCTGAGACACACACGGTCCTTGGAGAACCTCCACGGCGGGCGAGAGCGGCAGAAGGTGACGAGGGAGGTGACGTACGTGAACGACGGGATGGCGAAGTACCGCGACGAGAGGCGGAGAGGGTGCAGCGACGGAGGTTGCGCGTGGGACCAAGAGGAGAAGGACGGCAACGGCAACGGGGCTTTTTTAGGGGAAGGTGGCCCACCGCCGCCGGAGTGTTTCGAGATCGACCGGGAGACGCTGCGGCAGTGGGACCTCATGTCGAGTGCCCCGATGCTGGGTTCAGGTGCCAGGGGTGGAGCGCTGGCTCGTGTTGGAGGGCCGGGGAGTCTTCAGCACGCGCAGCAAGGAGCAGACCTGGACGACAACCGGCCACCCAGTTCCACAGGTGAGTCCTCTCCTGTCACTCACCTCTCTGTCAGCAGGTGCACTTCATTCACCTTGCCTTAACCTTAACTATAGGCAGTTCGCGGTTAACTGAGCACTTTAGAAATCAATGTGCGAAAAATTTCACTACTCCTACCTGCACGTATGTTTCAATGGGCACACTGATCGGCATGGTCACAGTAAAGTTGTTAACGATAATGGAAAGAAAGTAGATCCGTTTCTTAACATTTAATTAAAGGTGATAGGTAAACAATTCTGATTACATTTTTCTCTATATATTTTTTTAAATTCCTTAAAGTGTGAGAATTAGCAATTTTGTAAAATATTTACTTTTATAATAATTTCACAGTTTCACCTGACCAACGCATGACTAAAGTAATCAGGCCCGTGCGGGCGGGAGAATACATAATATGCACGCAAGTAGATCTTACGCAGGGCTTTCCAAAGTGCGCAGTTTACCGTGAACGGCCTATACTGAGTTGAAGAATGCTACTTAGAACTATGAAGTCCATGCCTGGATATGGCTCAAGTAATACCATAATGATACAGGAAAATAATTTTTACACTAATGTGAGCTCGTTACACCTTATAAAAAATCGATTTTAGTCATGAAATATATAAACGAAAATTATAAATGTTGAACAGTGTTTAATAGTCATAGTTGGCATTTACCATGCTANTTGTAAAATATTTACTTTTATAATAATTTCACAGTTTCACCTGACCAACGCATGACTAAAGTAATCAGGCCCGTGCCAAAGGTAGTTTTACATACGGCGGGAGAATACATAATGTGCACGCAAGTAGATCTTACGCAGGGCTTTCCAAAGTGCGCAGTTTACCGTGAGCGGCCTATACTGAGTTGAAGAATGCTACTTAGAACTATGAAGTCCATGCCTGGATATGGCTCAAGTATTACCATAATGATACAGGAAAATAATTTTTACACTAATGTGAGCTCGTTACACCTTATAAAAAATCGATTTCAGTCATGAAATATATAAACGAAAATTATAAATGTTGAACAGTGTTTAATAGTCATAGTTGGCATTTACCATGCTANCAGTCATGAAATATATAAACGAAAATTATAAATGTTGAACAGTGTTTAATAGTCATAGTTGGCATTTACCATGCTATAAGAGACTAAAAAACAACCAACCACGAGACAGTCAACCAGAAAATTTTCTTCAAATGTTGTGTAAAATTTTAGGATCAGTTACGTTGTCCCATGGCAGTAAAATCTCACGTGAATGTGATCATGAGTCTTGGGAAAAAAAAAGTATTGTTTGCTAGTTAGACACCCTCCGAGTTTTGAGATAAAATTGGGAAATTATGTTTATGTTTCTCCATATTTAAAATATGAGCTTTTAATAATTTGCCGAAGAAAAATACCATACAAACACAAATCCAGAACCCTCTCTTTATTATTTTGAGCAGCATACTTTTTACTGCGGCTGTTCTTGCTTTGTTTATGTAAATTTTGGCTCTGTAATTAGATGGCAGCATATACATTGTACCATGTATCATATTTTAAAACTGCCTTGTTTGTGTTAATATTGATGTTTCTTAATTTTGGCTCTCATAAAGGAACTTATTTACAAATTTGTTTTGCCAACATCTCACACTCTGCTCTTCCTGTAGAAAATATTATTTTGAATTTTTAAGTTAGTTATAGGTTCTATTTTGTCACCGTTTTACTCCAAAAAAGTCTGAATTGATTGTGAATGCTCTCTACAGACTTCTTATAAATTTTCTTTTACTATTTTGAATGTTAGCATCTATACATATTATAAAACTCAACGTCTCTGTATGTCTGTTAGTGCATCTTATCACTCGAGAACCACTTATCCGATTTACGTGTTTTTTTTAAATATTCATAGCTATGTTCTCTGACCAGGTTTTAGTGTATATTTCGTTACGTAAAGTAACATAAGGAATAAGCAGTGACGATAATAGTGAATCAAGTCAGAAAAAAGTTTTCCGCCAGCACACTGTCTAAACCGTTAAAGATGGAACAATATCAAAAGTTTTGTTGAAAAGTAATTTTTCGAGAGTCGGTTGACCGTACGCGGACGTGGAGAGCCATGGAGACGGCGGGTGAGTGCGTG
>NQII01003606.1:56449-72573 GCA_002778355.1 Clitarchus hookeri | reverse complement strand
CCCCCCCCCTTTTGCGATCAAGGAAGGTAATATTGCCGTAAAACGAAAACGTACAAAGAAAACATTTATCAACAGGAAACCTTCGTTTCTCTAACCTTCTCTTCGGATTAAAGCAATATTGTGTAACTGTAAACAAAACAGCCTCAAATAAATTACAGCGAACTTCGAATGGATTTGAGCGTGAGATTTTAAAAGCTAGAGAATGAGTATGAACGATTGCCTTGTAGCATGCGGGCACTTGTTCTAAATGCTAAGCGGCCAATGCGCTGCGTGCTTGGTGATTAGTGCTTGTTGGCGATGATCGCTCCGAGAGGAGAGTTGCTGCGGGGACGCCCAGGAACAACACGACCCCGCGCGGACTACGCCTGTTGCAAGGGACGCTAACTCTTCGCTCTGTACAGCACTGGCCTTGCGCGTCCTTCCTTTGAAACTCGTCCGCGAACGTGAGCACAAGGTCGCATTGTTTTTACAGCTCGTTCGGGTTGCGTTACCCAACGTGCTGGTCGCCGCACAGGAAATGGCGTTTGATGATCTTGACTGTACGTATCAGGAAAACGATATTCAATAATGAGCGATGCCCCTCGCCATTTGTAGAGACTGTCAATATACACTCTAAACCAGAGATGGTGGAAATTTTACCAATTCAGTTGCAGTCAGTGAAATCAGTTGCAGCTTACTAATTGTTACTGTGACTAAATTCCACCGATTTAAGGAGCTTCCCTAGTGAAAAATTATAAACGCTTCCAACTTTTCTGAAGCCCTGCTGAAGTTATTTGAGGCTATTCCTCCGCTTCATGCTAACAATGCTTAATCAACTAAGTCTAGAAAATTACACCAACGGAACAACGCGTCGAATTCGTGCGTAATTAGTTAAATAATATTTTGCACGAGAACTATTTATTAATAGGCATTACCAACACACTTATTTTCTCACTGTTTTCATCCACGTGAACTATAAATGAAATATTATAATTTATAAATAAAATATAAGTAAAAGTTCAATTTAACAGAAAATGTGGGGCATTTATGTTAAGAGAAGTATAAAACAGATGTGATATATGGAATATTTACGATACAATAATAAAGGCCAAAAAAACATTTTCTGCCTGAGGAACAGTTAGAAAGAGGAATCAGTGTGTCCGTTAAGCGATCTGGTTATGNTACGCAGGAAAAGCTATCTCCGTGCAGTCCACATTTTCCTCCTCCTGTTTTAATTTATAGTAGTTAAGCTAAGTGACGCTAGGGGGCCACGGTGGCTGAGCGGTTAGGCTGCTCGCCTCCCACCAAGGCGAACCGCGTTCAATCCCCGGCCGGCTCACTCCGGATTTTAGCAAGTGGGAATCGTGCCGGACGATGCCGCTGGTCGGCGGGTTTACTCGGGGATCTCCTATTTCCCCCTCCCCTTCATTCCGGCGCTGCTCTCCATTTGTCACCTCGCTTCACCCTCATCGGCTCTCAAGAGCTCGCTGTTAAGAGTCGCCCAAATCCTTTCACTATTCACTCACTCTTTATATCTCTATTGGGTTGCTGCCTACACGAGCGCTAATTGTTCGTTGACGTCTTCCACGTGGACTCAGATAAACGGGGGAGGAATGACGTCATTGAAGCAACCCGCGCATCTCCCTCGTGCCCGGTCTCCATCCAAACCCACTGCACACAAGTGTGTACATTACGCACGTGTTCGGGTTTCCAATTAAAGTGAGCACTTTCGAAAGCCCTTTCATTCGGAATGATAGTCGATAAATATATTTCATTTTAGCCTTAGACACTAACTTCCGAGTGAGGTGGAATATACACACTGTGTTTATTAATTGCATGTCAACATTTATTTAAAAATGTGGTTGAAGGATACAAGAATGGCTGAAATAAAAAAATGTAACTAGTGCTTCAAAAGTGCTGGTTGCACCCAGCTATAAATAGCACTATTCTGAATTATGTGGCTATATTTACAACAAATAGTAAGTAAATAAGCAATATAAGGGTTTTGGTATTTTGATGAACTAAATGGAACTGAAAAGGGAGGGTTTTCGTGAAACCTGATTTAGGTCGTTCTGATATATGTACACACACACACACACACACACACACGCGTGTAACTAAAAATCACTGACAGACTCAGGTAGGTGATTCGTGACGGAAATATAAGACGAAAATTTGTGATGTTCCATTTTTTCTTAAGTAATTACTAGGAGAGCTATTCGCCCTCAAAAATAGAATTTTCGAAATAATTTTCGTTACAAACATCAGGAACTACTTGCGAGGAAGCAACGAATCGGTGAATAGTGTTTTTTAGAACGGACATCTTACCCCTGTGAAAATGCGGTTGGTAACATTATCCCCCTGCATCAAGAAAATAGGGTTTATATATATATATATATATATATATATGTGTGTGTGTGTCTTCATAACGTACGTACTAATGTGCGAGATGAAATTATTTTCTTTTGGTTGTTGTGATGGCTGTGTAAAATGTTGTACATATTATTTCTTTAGATGGGCTAAAGAAAACAGACTATAGGGTCGTAATGACTTTACCTGTGTAGTTTGAGGTGAAATAAATACATTTTTAAATAGCTTCGTAGAAGTCGAAAGGTGAGCTACTGAGCTTCGCTTTTTTGCTTACGCGCGTACGCTAAGTGTGAATGTGCATGGATGTATGCACATGCAGTGTGTTTGAACTTATATACGTTCATTAGTGCGTACGTAACGTTGGAGGTTATGCATTCACATCTAAATCGATCACATGGGGAATCGCGTTGAAAAAAAAAAAGGTGCTCGGTAGCGGGCAGTCGGTCGCGTCCCACTCCACTTCGATTTAAAATTATCGGTGTGGCCAGCCCGCGCGTCATTGTTTACGTGAGGGGCGGCGGAATGCCTGCTGAGTCTCGCACGCGGGACGGGGGTCGCAGGTTGCAAGTGCGCATGCGCGGAAGCCGGCTAGACCGCGGCGAGTGCGTGGCTGGCGACAGTCGCTCCCCGTCCGCCGGGCAGTGCGGGTCGTTCTCGTGAGTGTGTGGTGATGTGCGTGTGAGAGCGCACACGCTCGTGTGTGTGTGTACCTAGGCTCTCATGGGGGGTAAGGTGGGACTCATCTGCTGCTGGACCCGTGAGTATCTCACCATCCTGTAGAAATGGTCGAAATCTATTTTTATTTGAATAGTCTCGTTTGAAATCGAATGAGTCATTCGGATTGCGAATGCTAGGTTTCCTTCTCTGTTCGCGCCCTTACCGAAAGGAATGTATGTTAAGGCTTAGCTTCACCTCTTTTTGGCAGAAATTCGTCGTTTTCGTGCCATAATTCCAGTTTCACAAGTATTATTGGAGATGTTTGATTATAGAAAATTGACTAGTTGTTTAATACGTTTGTTTCTTATTGTCGCTGTGTGTTATTTTCCTGCTTGCAAAAAGGCAGGACATTATTGATAAAATATAAATATGTTCTCGACTTTTTATAAGGAGATAACCCTCAATTAAAATTTCGCATAAAAATATTAAACAACTCGTAAAATGTAGATTTTAAATTATAGTACGTTGTTGATAATTACTATGAATCCGAAATTATGACGCGAAAACGAAGAAGAATTTTTGCAAAAGGTATGAAACCGAGCCTTAATTCTGCTCACAAGTTATAACCTGTATAACCTGATACAACCTGTTATACTAGGAGCGGTACTTTATATCCTACGTTAAAATTCCACAAAATTAAATGCTAACATCGGTTCTTTTGGTTCTTGAGGTACCAAGGTTGAGGTTTCAACATTACGGTAATTTTAACCGGTTCGGTTACACGCCAATTTCTGAGTTCAATTGTTGCAACCAATTAACAACGTGTTTCGTGCTTGATTATATTGGCATTAATCATCCACGTTAAAGAGGTTAGAAAATTAACCACAGTACAGTACCGCTCATAAATATAATTCATATGCAACGTGTCTACGATTTTGGGCACTGTAACTGAATGGGTTAAAATAACGCACGTAAATATATTTGGTTGCCGCCAGTTAGTAATCTGACGGCCTGGAGTTGGTTATCGGGTTAAATTTGCCGGCTACCTTTTGCTAACGAATTTTGCACCCCTTTGACACTTAATCATGAAACCATTATGTGAACAGGTTAGATACGGTGGAAAACATCACGAATTGGAGGGGCCGCGGTGGTGTAGGGGCTAGACTACTCGCCTCCTACTCTATGAGAACCGTGTTCGATTCCCGGCGGGGGTCGCTCCCGGATTTTCGCATGTGAGGACCGTGCAGGTGGGTTTTCTCGGGGATCTCCCGCTTCCTCCGCCCTTGCATCCCGGCGCTGCTCCATGCTCACCTCACTTCACCCTCGTCGGCTCTCAAGACCTCGCTGTTAAGAGCCGCCCGAATGTCTCCACTCAAGTATTGGAAATGTTGAGCGAGACACGGTTTTTTAATAACCGGGTTTTCGACGTCGTTTTGCCAGAATGAGCGGTTTCCCATCCCATAAACACGATTCCGGCTTGTAAACAGTGTTGAAAGAGTCGCCGTTTACCTTCTCCCGCCAAACGTGTCCAAATCCACCAAACCCACACGAACTGTGTACAACACACCCCACATGCCTCTAGTTTGCTTTGCTTCTCATACGAACCGGGTTTCGTGTGGTTGTATCACTAACTAAGTTTTACTACCACATTTTGTAAGAAAGAAAGGTAAAGTTCGTATCTTTGTAAAACAACTGTGATTCTCATGTGGTTCTCGTTGTCAGCATTTGTGATTATTCTAATTTAAAAAAAAAAACTGACGAATGTTTGAACATAAGCCTTTTTTTCAAGACAGAAATGGAAGTCGATATTTCGTTTCCCATTCATAAATTTGGTTAGCCTTTTTTTCAAGACAGAAATGGAAGTCGATATTTCGTTTCCCATTCATAAATTTGGTTATTGAAATATCAATGTGGTCGTTGAAAATTGTCAAAAGTCGATATTTATTCTTCTGTGAAACAGTGTTTTAAACTGTAGGAAAAAATCCTGTTATTTTTTCTGACCAGATAGCTGTAGTGAAACCCAATAATCACTACTTGGGTCTCTGAGGACTCAACACACGCGAAAGCTTGTTTATGCTATTTTCCATCGCAATTCTCCCTTATAACTAAACGTGTGTGTGACCTTGGGGGATTTAACATTTTTACTAGATAAGCCCTTTAAGCACAGTGTAATGAGCAAGGTTATATTTGCATAGGGCCGTTTGAAAGTCGTGTAAAATTGACGTTTATCTAAGGAATAATCGTTATTATTTCTGTCTTGTGTTGCGGATCGCATTGGCCACGTCATTATCACATTAAAGTAAACTAAAAGTTCAGTTTTAAAAAAAATTACATTAATTTACGCTTCCATAAAAGTGATATGTTTGCTGTAATCTCTGTGTACACAATTAAAGTTCTGTCTGTACATGATTTAGTGTTGGAATTCTAGTTACTAATCTCAAGAAGTTTAAAAATATATATTTATTTTTTGTTGTTAATTAAAATTGTTTGTCATATTATTGGTTAGGTCTTGAAAGTCAGGATATGACATCCATTGGGAACTGTTGTAAAATATTATTGATTAAAAGAGTTCAGAATTAGCTCTGAATAAGTTCTTACCAGTGCCTGCGGCAACATCGCACCGATTTTTGACGTATAGCTTATCCTTTAGCTCTCGAAATACTGCGTGTTTGGGAAGGGGACGGAGTGTACACTAGAGTAAGGAGTTTCGCGTAAAAAATAGTTGTCGACGATTGCTACTCGAACACAAGTAAAAACGTATGCAGGAGTATTGGCATTCGCCTCGTGAAACAACAGTTTAATGATATGTTGACGTTTTATAGATGCAGTAGGGGTAGCGGGGGCGTAGTGGCCAGGGCGCTCGCCTCCGTCCACGGCGATCCGGGTTCGATCCCGGATTTTCGCATGTGGGAATCGTGCTGGACGATGCCGCTTGCCGGCGGGTTTTCTCGGGGTACTCCCGTTTCCCCCGCCCTTGCATTCCAGCGCCGCTCCATTCTAGGGTCACATTTCTGTCATGCCCGGGGATGACGGTCACCTACGGGTCCCCAGCTGGAAAGACCGTCACTCGGAGGGTGTTTGTTGCCTTGCCCTGGGTGCACTCCCCACACGCCATTATTATTATTACTATAGATGCAGTGCTATAGAGGTATAAAACATATGGCTTGTTATTGTGGTAACGTCCGCTCATTATTACGGTTCCGGAAAGGAGTAATTATGCGATGATCTTCGTCTTTTGGCATTCTGTGTCATCTTACTTAATTCCCGAGCTCGCTAGGGCAGGTCTAGCATATTTACAGAAACGGCAACATGAAACCTGGATGAGGAAACGCTCGGGGAAAACCGCTCTCGGCTGGGATCGAAACCATAACCTTGCGATTGTAAAACAAGGAACGTAAACCACAGGCTAGTTGTGCTTGCCTTACGTAAGCACGTAATATATGTGAAAATAAAGTAACGCTTAAAAGGATGTTAGAAAAACGGTGCGTGTGGAGTGCTTTTACTGATGAGTAGGGGCAGTGATATTTCGTGAAAAGATTTCGAGACAAGATACAGTCCAAAGCACTGTAGGGTCGTCCAGCTTCTTTGATTGGCTAAAAAAATGTTCTGGCCCGTGTTAACCGTTTGCGCACGAATAATGAATGTTCAGTGTCGGAGTTACTTAGTCCTGAGTGGCTTGGTCAAAGACGGACACGGCACCAGCAGCCAATGTAGGTATAACAACAGCTGAGGTGTGTCTATAGTATTGAAGTCGACTGTGTGCTCCGATTTTTACGCGAAAAGTCACTGGCCCTACAGATGAATGTGAAACACGCGGACTAAAGAAAGCAAATAAGCGAGAAGAAACTCAAATGTGGCTATACACACGCGAGATTATTTCTGTATTGGGAGAGTAATTAATGGAGAGTTACCAATTTTTGCAAATGATTAACATTTGAAGTAATGTAGGCACGTGGAGAGATGAAATGACCGCGCGAGAAATTCGTAAAAGGATGGCTTAGCGAACGTTAGACGTAAAAGTTACAGACGACGTACAAAAATTTATTTAGCGGGTATTACTTTTTGAGGGTCAGAAGTAGAGGCGCGATAAAGGCGATTGATGCGCGCGTCAAATGCTCCGTAACCTCGACGAACAACGCATTCAACTGGCCTCAATGCTTTCCGTCCTGCTGCGTTTAACTATGGTACTTCAAAGCTGCAATCTCATAACCTATAGCGCAGGCTACTGTATGGCGCTATCACAGAGTAAATAAATATAAAAAACACGAAATAGTGTGGCGGTTCCTTTGATGTGGTTGTACTCGTTATCTGATTGGTTGTGACATGGTGTGGAAACGGGCCTTGTGTCTAATTGGCTACCGCATGCTTTGAAATATACCCTATTGGCTGGGCAGTTGGCTGGCGAGTAGTTACCAGGCGAGGTGGCGTGTATGGCTGAAGTTCGCATAATATGCGGTTATTTCACCTCTGTATCATTATTTATTCTGTGGCCCTATACTGCACACCTCAAACAAAGGTTTTGCACCAGCTGTAATTTGGTTGTTCATGAAGGTTGTTCGCTAGGATAATACGGGCAATACAAAGAGACAGGGGCCGCGGTGGTGTGGTGGTCAGACTACTCGCTTCCCACGCAGGCGAACCGGGTTCTATTCCGGGTGGGGCCGCTCCCGGATTTTCGCGTGCGGGGATCGTGCCGGACGATGCCGCTGGTCGGCGTGGTTTTCTCTGGGATTTACCCCCTCTCCAACCCTGCATTCCGTCGCTGACAAGCTGTCAAGAGTGTGGAACGAGTTTGATTATCGCGTAGAAGTCGTTCGGGCCGCTCATGGTGGTCACATTGGACATTTATGAATGTATGGTGAACAAACTTCATGGTTTCGCGGTTCACTTGAATGGTCAACCAAGGTTGTAGGTTGTTTGATTTTGATAATATAGACCTTCAAAGTTAGGGTATTCTTTTATACTCATCCTGTATATTGTTTTACGTAGGAAATAACATTTGATTGGGACACTTTCAGCTTGTCATAATTTTGGCAGAGTAGAGTTGAGACATTTGGTAGGCTTCAAACAACGAGGTTTTCAGAGCCGATTAGGGTGAAATGAGTCGAGAATGAAGCAGCGCCGGAATACAAGGGCAGGGGAAACGGGATATCCCCGAACAACCCCGCCGTCCAGAGGCATCGTCCGGCACGATTCCCATCTTGCGAAAATTCGGACTGACCTGGCCGGGGATTGAACCCGGTTCACCCCTGGTGGGAGGCGAGCAGGCTAACCGCAATATTGGCAGAGGGCCGGCCAGTAATGAACGTTGGTCAATAAAGTAAGTGCGTCCGGTATTGAGTTAACCAATAGAGGTGATTGTAAATGGCAATGCAGAGATCAACAGAACTATTGGTCAAAGTAGTCGTGAATATAGGCGACTCACTTCTAGGTTGTCGTAATTGTCGGTGAGTCTATACCGCACTCAAAGTGTTTAATTACAATGCGAATTTTTTTAATGTGTCTAGCTATAACGAAGGTTACTGCGAAGTTGGCTTGCGCACTCTGCCGCCATGCTCCCTCTACGGCGGATGTCGCACAAGGCCTCTTCGGTTCGGCGTCGTTGCGTGCGTGGAACGTTCTCGCCGCGCCGTAATAAAGACGCGGTTGCGTAAACAGCGACCTGCAAGGAAGCGGCTGTGGGGGCCGTGCAGTTGCCGGAAGTTGGCGCAAGCCCGGTATCCGGCGCGAGCGAGCGCCGACACCTGCAGCCGTTCCGGCGGGGTCGGCATGCTGTGGCGTGCCACCCGCCTGGCNCCGTGTTCGAGGCCGAGAAGCGCGGGAGCGATAAGGGCGACAATGCTGCGGGTACGTGTCATTTGGCGGGAAAATCGTTTGGCATAATTTCCTGCCAAACGCCTGTTCGGCCAAATGACTGTTCTTCCGGACGCATGTTCTGCCAAACTTCTGTCCTGCCACATGACTTGTGTTTTATGCATCTCTGTGACTTGAGTGAGATATTTTCCATCAAACGCCTGCCCGTGATTTCAGAAAAAAAAAAAATTTCCGCCGAATGAATTTTTGGCCAATCGCCGCCCTCCCGACACTGCCACGCAATGAGAATTTTTTTTTCTAATCAGATGGTGGCAATCCTGCCTACGCGCTGGTAAAGAAACTGAGGAGAGAAAAAATATTATTCCTTCTTTTCTGTCAAATTAAGAGGCCGTGGTACATAAATCAACAGAAAACAGACACAAATATTTACAGGTTTTTTGGAAGCGAATAATGGGAAAGTATGAAACGGCAATCCTAGATAATAATTTACCCTAACTTTGAGAACAAATATTTTTTTATTGTGATGCATTGCTGTTGAACTATTTCTTACGCCGTGCATTTGCGCGTTTCAGTGTGGCGTGTGATATAGCGCTGAACCCTTTCATACCCATTATGGACAATTGTCAACATGTTGCACAGGAAGCTTGGTTTTGACCGGCACTGTACTCTGCGAGGCTCAGTCTCTGTGGGTAACTGATAAGCAAACCACGCTACTGTGCTGCGTTGTGATTGGTCCACGTATCACTGGTCGCCAGGCGCAATGACTGCTGCGTATTGGTTCTTACAACGAAACAAGTTCTTTGCCAGTTTATGTACAGCACGCATAAAAAAAAATTACTAATTTGCAACATTAGAAATTGTAAATTGATGTGGGAATGAAAAAGTTAAAGAATGTATCTGTCCGTTGATGTATTTGCTCACAAAATGGCCACAAACTATTATTTAAGATCGCTCTTTGTTGATTTTTGTGATATGACTTCCAGAAACATGTTAACAGCAATTAACGTGTTCAGAGCTAACTTGCGTTCCGCTTAGGTATCACTAGGGCCAGTGACTTTTCGCGTAAAAATCGGAGCACACAGTAGACTTCAATACTATATACACAACTCAGCTGTTGTTATACCTCCATTGGCTGCTGGTGCCGTGTCCGTCTTTGACCGAGCCACTCAGGACTAAGTAACTCCGACACCGAACCTTCGTGATTCGTGCGCAAACGGTTAACACGGGCCAGAACATTTTTTAGCCAATCCAAGAAGCTGGACGACCCTACAGTGCTTTGGACTGTATCTTGTCTCGAAATCTTTTCGCGAAATATCACTGCCCCTAGGTATCACTTATGCTCATGGCCGATTACACTTTATTGGCACCCATAAGATTGTGTATTACAGTGTACTAACGACCCGGTCCGGCTTCGCCCGGGTACAATTTAGTTTTTACAGCGATACATTAATAAATCAATTGGTAGAAGAGAATTACAATATTATGTGATATTACATTAGTAAACTACTATCATATATATAACATACATACATACATACACGTCACGCCTGTCTCCCAGAGGAGTAGGCAGAGATTATGGACCTCCATTCACCACGATCCTGGCATACATATCTACATCCTTCGCTTTATCCACATTCATACATATCATATGATAGTGGTTTAGAAAATTTATTTGTATACAACATTAATCGTTTTGCCTCCGACCGCCAGCACAAAAAGATTTCTGTTTGACGTGACACGCGAAAGGGCTACGTATAGTTGTCCGTGTGAAAAATATGCTCCACTCAAATCCACTCCAGCCACATTAAGTGTTTGACCCTGTGCCTTATGTATGGTCACACCAAAAAACTCTTATTGGAAATTGGACTCTTTTAAAATCAAAAGGCAAATCCGAGGGAATCATTGGTATTCTATGTATTAAAACAGTTTCTCCAGTACCGCAGCCAGTTATAGTACCTTTAATGAGATCACTTTTTAAACTTTTTATTTGTAATCGAGTCCCGTTGCATAATTTCGGTGGGTTTAAATTTCGTAATAAAATTATGGGAGCTCGGAGTTGAGGCTCGGAAGCAAGCGGGCGATAAGGGCGACACTGACACGCGCGCCCATCGCCCCATCACCCCTACGCGCAAGGCGTGCAATGTTCTCGTCGTGCCGCGTGTACCTATGGGACTTTGAGCGGTGGGCCCTATCATTTTATCGGTGGAAATTCTGCAGCAAAGCTCAGCGTAGGTTCCTGTAATAGCTTAGCTTGTTTCCGACCAGTATATTACGAGATACAGCAGTGTGGAAAGGCCGTTGTTAGCTGTGTTTAAGGGCTCGGGAATAGCATTTGTAATGTACGTGATGTACCGAGAGTATTATACGTACCTCGTCTCAAGTGTGTTTTCTTTTCGTACATCGGCAATATGGGAACACGTTTAGTGGTTCCTTAAAAAAAAAAAAACGCGGATTGCAAACACTCTGCAACGCTATTCAAGCAACACGTAGGAAGCACCGGTAATTGCGTCTTCACAATAGAGCTATGTTCTATCACCGGCTTCCGGCGTCACACACCGTGGTGCCATCTGTTGCCCTGCAGGGAAGCTCACAATGAAATGCTATAAGCGAACGAAAGTCATTGAAGTTTCTTGCAATTTAATCAATAANGGGGGGGGGTTAACTCGAAATGGTTTTCTAGAACACAAACGACTCTTCAGGCATAGGAAAACATTATACTTTTGTTTTCCTAAAGGTAGGAAACATCTGCATAAACTTGGACTCCCATTAGTGTCTGCAAACAGTTTATTTATTAAGAAACACGCTACCTAATGTTATTCTTCTTATTCGCCGGCGGCGAGCGTCAAAACCAATGTTCGTCACTCGTGCAACGCTCTCGGCGCCCGTCGCCAGCTTCAAGCTCTGATTGGCTGAAGCTTCCCGCGTCGCTCAATCGTGAAAACAGCTTAAACAAGATCTGAAGAAGTATGGTAGAAAACGCCAAAAAAAGGTAACCGATGCTCCGTATTTGTGCGCTGGGCAAAATCAAAAATAAAGGTAAAATGTTTGGAACACTGTATTCCTGAGAACCTACCACAAACGTTTATTTCACACCGAGAGAAAGGTTTGTTTAGAGACGACGTGTTTTCTCGGGAATCTCCCGTTTCTCGCGTCCTTGCACTCCGGCGCTGCTCCATTCTCACCTCGCTTCACCCTCGCCGGCTCTCAAGACCTCGATGTTAAGAGCCGCCCAAATATGTGTGTGTATATGTCTTAATTCTCAAAAGACTATTTAATCACACTGCATTACAAACGGGTTATGGTAAGTATACAAACATCTCAAAGCGCTTGTTTTACTATCAGTGCTCTAATCTCAAATCCTATCCACGTCGTTTATGATAGTCGTGTTGACAGAAAAGCAGTTCAATGTTGGGACACGGAGACTGGTTCTGCTTAGCCAGCGGGATCGCTCTACCCCATAACTAGGGCCAGTGACTTTTCGCGTAAAAATCGGAGCACACAGTAGACTTCAATACTATACACACACCTCAGCTGTTGTTATACCTCCATTGACTGCTGGTGCCGTGTCCGTCTTTGACCAAGCCACTCAGGACTAAGTAACTCCGACACTGAACCTTCGTGATTCCTGCGCAAACTGTTAACACGGGCCAGAACATTTTTTAGCCAATCAAAGAAGTTGGACGACCCTACAGTGCTTTGGGCTGTATCTTGTCTGGAAATCTTTTCGCGAAATATCACTGCCCCTAGACATCGGTATTCACTCTACGGCGATCGGAAAACCGTTCGCCAATCAGCGCCTGGTTAACCTAATTACCAGTAGCCAGTAGGGAAACATTTCGCAGCACGCAGTGGCCAATTAGAAACAAGGGCCCGTCCTCAGACTCTTGCACAGTCAAACAGGGACTGTATACGCCCACGTCGAAGAGAGGAAGAGTGTGCTTTGTCTGGTCTGTGACGAGTCCCTCTTGGGACGCTCCGGCTTGCGGGAAGTTTTCCGCTGAACTGTCGGGTTCGTAAAGGCACTTGGCGAGCGCAGTGCTCGAGAAAGTTGACGTGCGTGAGAAGAGACGCGAGTTTGTAGAATGTGTTGTCGCCGCCCAGCGGCCAGTTTCAGCTCGCGAGGAGCAGGAGAGGTGCCTAGCTGTTTACACCTCGGAGGCCATTATGAACCACCTCACGTGTCTCCGAACGCCACTTAGCTACTAAGGTTCACGTGGGCCTTCCGCTAGAAATTACGCGGTAGAATATAACCTACACGTAGTTGGAAATGTTACCACACGTCAGGCTGAAAATATATTGTCTGTCGCCATTGTACCTAGTTGGAAGTCTTGCAACACATCAGGTTGATAATATTTAGTCTGTCTCTACGATACGTGGTGTGAAATTTTACCACATGTCAGGCTGAAAACAGACAGTCTGTCGCTACTATACGCAGTTGGAAATGTTACCACACTTCTGGCTGGAAATATATAACGTGTCGCTACTATGCGTATATTTTGTTTTACATACATTAACAGCTGATAAATCTCGTGTGGTTGTTTTTCTATGAAAACCGTTGTATTCCTTGCGTGGTCGCCCTCGATGTTCGTATGTGGGAAACATGACGGATGTTGCCGCTGGCTGGTTGGTTTTATCAGGGTTCTACGCCCCCCCCCCTTTTCCCATTACATTTCATCGCTGCTACTTATAAACCTCACTTCACTCCCATCAACACTGAAATTCTCAGCCGTTAAGCGACTCCCAAATCTCTCACTATCATTAACAGCTTAGTGGGAAATGTGTTATCGTTCTTTGTGTGCCCCTGTCGACAAGTACTACGCATTCGCGTAAATATCGCTAAACGCTCTTGTACTGCGGGGGTCGTATCGCGGTCGATGTATCTCAGCAATGTTTTTTTAGTGATCGATATACCGTCACATCGCACAACCCTGCTTACAGGTCCGTTACTGTGGCTCAGAGTTGTCAAGTCCGAGACTGACAAAAGGTGAACCAGTTTGAAAATCAACTCTAAGTATGTATGCGTTTGAAGCCTATTGTGCTCTCAGATGGATTCGCGGAGAACTTCCCGAGTATCTCGTTATCATGTGGAACATATTCTTGAAGACGCGCGTCGGGACGCCGCCGACAGCCGGCGGTTGTTCGAGAGACGCCGGAAGGTGCAGCTACCTGCCTCGGCGTCGGACCAGTAATTAACGTGTCGACAACAAGGCTCGATAAATTCACGCTCTCTCCATTAGTCGCTAACTACGAAAGGTCGAGCGAGCGAACCCGCGGCGCCGTGTTGCTCATCCTGTTAAAAAAAAAAAAGCACGACGCCTGACGTCGTCGTTCCTACCGAGCGACGATGATTCATAAACAAATCTAGGAAAGAGAATTCGATACTTTGGGGAATACGCTTAGCACGTTGAAGACCACACTTAACTATAGTCTATTCGCGGTATCTTCGCGCCATTTCAATCAAAAATTCGGAAAACCACCCCCATAAATGATGCGCTTGGTGGTTCCCTAAATACGCCATGTTTCAGAAGCGTTTTATAATTGTGTTTGCATAAATGTATCTTGTTTTTAAGAGCCGTGACAACAAAACTCTTTGTAGCCACCAAATATATATTTTCCAGTGAATTCTTTAAAATATGAGTTACAATCATCGTTATCATCATCATCCTCGTCTCCAGTCGTCCTTTATGTTGACGTGTAGTAAGTCCTCGCGTATTCCATCCCTCCGCCTCTTCCTTGGTCTACCCAGCGTTCTTCTTCCCGCCAAGAACAAAACATAGTATTTTCAAAGGCCGCCGACGTGCGTCCATTCGAGTGACGTGACCTGCCCACACAACGCGTTAGCTTCTCATTTTGCCTACTGTATTCGGGTTGTTGCGAATCCCAACCTGTTCATGATTATAATGGATCCGCCATTCTCCAGTAGTATCATCTCTTATAGCACACTAGCATGTGCGGGTGTTGCAGGTTTTTTTCTTGCGAGAATTTGGAAACTAAACATCAGGACCACCTGTATTTCGCGGAAAAATTTATGCGTAGGCTTTATTTCATCTTAGCGCATGCGTATTTGCAAATTTCCTATGGCTACTGGCCACCGGTGTGTGTCAGGAGAATTGTAAACTCGACTAAGCCAATCACAATTACGGTATCCCGACACTGAACGTCTGCGATTGGCTGGCAGACAGCGGATATTTGTGACAGTTGAAATCATCCAACCAGAAAATGGGTTGCGAACTGACGTGTTTTGCAGTCGTGGAATATTTTCGCGGAAAAAAACAGGTGGCCCTAGTGATCATAGATAACTGTTTTAGCTTATATTTGTTTTTACTTATCCAGAAGCGAACTATTCGCGAACAACCGGTATTTTTATGTGTCTACGTTTTTTTCCAATCACACTCACAGCTTAGCAACACGGGGAAATAATGAAAGATAGGAGCAGTGATATTTCGCGAAAAGATTTCGAGACAAGATACACTCCAAAGCACTGTAGGATCGTCCAACTTATTTGATTGGCTAAAAAAATGTTCTGACCCGTGTTAACAGTTTGCGCACGAATGACGAAGATTCAGTGTCGGAGTTACTTAGTCCTGAGTGGCTTGGTCAAAGACGGACACGGCGCCAGCAGCCAATGGAGGTATAACAACAGCTGAGGTATGCGTATAGTATTGAAGTCTACTGTGCGCTCCGATTTTTACGCGAAAAGTCACTGGCCCTAATGATAGATTATGGTACAAAGTCTACGAAGCAACGTTTCACGACCCTAGCTACGTGGTGTTGGTTTGTGAACTTTCCAGCTCGGGGAAAAGTAGCTTCGATAAGCCGTTTTGTGCGCCAGCCTGCTCCGCGCATCTCTTCGATATCCGATACAAACAGAGCACGCTGCAGATGTCAACGCCGTGCATTTGCATTACGTAATCGGATAGACCAGTAATGGAAACTCGTCGTTTTCTCGACATTCGCCCTCAGCTGTGGTTCAAGGACGCAGAGCCAGCTGAGAAGTTGGCGCATGCGCATCCGGCTTTATCACGAGAACGTCGACTCTCCAACGTCTACTGTTGTTGTCTGTTTTGCTTAAGTGTCGGATAATTTGGGTTTAGCGGGACGGTTTCTAACTGGTCTGTATCCCTGCTGGGTCTGCGCGCGCACACACACACACCGGAAGCACATAAAAACCTACTTGTGAATTTACGTAGAGGTTCAGTAATTCACGGAAAGTTCTGTGAGATTTACGCAAAGAGCAATTCCGTAATTTTACTGAGAGTTTTAAGAAACACTTTATCAACAATTTCCCGTAACATAACGTTAGT
>NQII01003606.1:20806-48627 GCA_002778355.1 Clitarchus hookeri | reverse complement strand
GGGGGGTTCGTGACCCCACAGGTTCACGCAGCAAGCTGACCTGCGACGACTCCACTCCTCGTAGCGACGGGCGAAAACAACATTCGTGTCGGAAGAAAATACACGTAGGCCCCCGTCAATCATCCACGCGTGTGGCATTCGTTGCAAGCTTTGTTCGCAATTGAAAGCATAGCAGCAACCGTAAAACACATTGACCTCGTGCACGAGAATTGATCGCCACATTTCCCGAGCCTATTGATTCACGACTACGCATAACAGGTCGTGTGCGTGAGAGGTCGTAACATTGTGCACAATGGAAATAGTTATATTTCATTTCTTGTGCAGGCGCATGGCAAAGTACACAATTTTTTGACGAAGTTCGTTGTCTAAAATGGAGGAACAGCTATGCTGCAGAAACAAAAAAAANTGGCAAAGTACACAATTTTTTGACGAAGTTCGTTGTCTAAAATGGAGGAACAGCTATGCTGCAGAAACAAAAAAAAATGCCGTAAATAAATTTAGGGGAAAAAAATAGACGACAGCGTAGTAACAGAAATATTTAAAGTTTATCCACATATTTACGATCTCAAAAGCAAAGATTTTTAAAGAACAGGAAAAAATGCCAAATTTTTTTTTTAAGTCCTTGTCCTGTTATTTCCAACATGACTGGCTTCAGTCTCGTAGCAAAATTTCATGTGCTACTAGTAGTATATAACTATTCAATTTTGAATGATCTTCGCACAAGATTTCAGATCATTCGAACGTTCTACTGTTATGTCGTATATGCTCCGTATTTTTATATACGTATTTTTCTATTGTGAACCAACCCTTGCCCAAGTAAATGAATACCTGGGGCGATCTGACTAAGGCTGGTAGGTTGGTAAACTCAACCTCACAGTAAAAAAAAAAATTACCCCTTACAGTTGCCTACACGAAAGTAGGAAAAATAAAGTGTATAACTAACAGGATAGGTTATGAGTCCATAGGAGTGAAGTTAAGAGTCGTAGGATAAAAGGGATGAAAAAAAGGAAAGAAAAGTTAAGAGAAAGAAATGTTTAATTTGGTGAAGTTTTGAACTCTCAACTTAATGTCTTATTTCCAAAAACTTGGTTAAACTTAACAAAAATAATATTAATAAGGTTTGAATTTGAAACTTTTCGGGGGGTACTTTATGCCCTCAGACCTCAGACCTTCTCTGGCGATTCCACGCCTTCCAACTAAAAACACTCCTCACCCTTTAGGACAGCTCAAATTTACTGACAATGAACGCAAGGCAATAAGTCGTATTTCCGGGACATTTATTTGCCGATATTGGGGATGTTGAAAAATTATCGATGTATCGGAATGGCGATATTGTATCAACGATATGTTATCGAAATCAATATATTTTTACATGTTTCAGAATTTAATATATTTTTTNTCAACGATATGTTATCGAAATCAATATATTTTTACGTGTTTCAGAATTTAATATCTTTTTTAAATACAGCTTTAATAAGCTCTGTTTTGAAAACAAAATTTATTTCAAAAATTACGTTGTCAGCATGCACAAAAAAAAACAAGTGCCACATGTTTTTCGTGAAAATGTTCCACGACTTGTACTCTTAGTTCAGAGCCAATATCGCGGTTGGACGGTTTCAACCCAGACGCGTATTAAGTGTCTTCCAGCCAATCACAGACGTTCAGTGTCAGCGTAACTTCATTCTGATTGGCCNTCTGTTGGATGGTTCCAACCCAGACGCGTATTAAGTGTCTTCCAGCCAATCACAGACGTTCAGTGTCAGCGTAACTTCATTCTGATTGGCCCAGTCGAGTAGGGAACGTCTTCTCACACTGAAACGCAGCCAAGGGAAATTTGCAAGCTTGCACGTAAGAAGTTGAAGTCTACAGTCCATACTGTATAAGAAGGCCACTTTCTGACAGGTCTGCGAAAGTAGTGCCACTGTTTACATCTGACTACGTATCCTTCCGCCATCAGCTGGTCTGTCAAGGCGGGGCTGTAATTTTTATCAACACGCTGTCAGCAAATCCACTTGCCATTGTACTGTAATGCTAAACAAATTTTAAGATACTTTAAGACTGACATCTGCCTAAAAAAATAAGTAGGTTATAAAAGTAAAAATATAAAATATTGCAAATAATTAAATGTTTGCTAACTCTTTTTTAATTTGTCCGAGATAGTGAATTTGGGTTAACATTTGCGAGACGGTCTGTTGTAACTATTATCACACTTTGGACGTTATAGCTAATATATTCGAGTTGGAAATATGTGACGTGGAATAACGTTAGAATTGCTTAAAAACTATTCACGCGTGTCTACGGAATCAAGGAGATGGGTTTCGAGAGAACAATATGGCGTATAATTTACGTAGACGAACGATTACCGGCTGAATATAAATCGTTTCACGGAAACCAGGTGGCGCTATCTATGTTCATTTTCGCGAGTTCAGCTTTTTTCCGAGTGGAGTTCTTTCCGTAGATTAAGATAAGGTAGACTGATTTTCGTTTTCTGCTAATGTCCTAAATATTGGTTCACGGATTGCCCTTAGAACAGTCAAACTCACGTGTTAAATTGTGACGTCAACAACTGCAGTTCATTGTTGAAAATGGGAAGTAGGTTACTGCTCACCTTACATGCGTATTCATCCCAATATTCTTCCGCTTTTCCAGCGAAAGGTCATTTATTCGAAGTCACAAAATTAGCAGCGATTTAAACTGCATCCCTAAACAGTTAACCCAGCTGTTCCCAGGGTACTAATTTCGTACTAATGTCAAATGATTCTGTTTCTGTTTTCGTATTATGCCGTTTCATTAGGGGAATTTTGTTCAATGTGGTTATTAAAGTATATTACCAAGTGCCCTCTTGGTTTTGTGAGTTTGCTCTTTCTTCTTTCATCCGATCTTTACTTAATTCCACCTGTGTTGTGTATGTTCAACTGTGTCCTGTTCTTAACTATGTTAGGGTTTTTGACGCTCTCCCTCCCCCCCATCCTCACCCTGTCACACAGTGGCGTTTTGGTTCTTTATGTTTTTTATAAGATTTTGTATTTTTGATTGTTTCTATCTTGTGTGTGTGCGAAAGAGCCGTAGGTTTCTGGGGCGCATAGCTTCTACGTTCTTTGGCGTTTGCTTTTCGCGTTAGTATACACCTGAGAATCTCGCCGGATCATTGGCCTGTAAACTAAAGCTTCACAGTGTCTTGTGCAGTGAAACAGCTGTTAGCAGGTGATCACCCGGACGCATTGGGCCGCGATTGTGATAATGGGATTTACCGCCATGCTAAATTTTTCCGAGTGAGAGAAGGATACGCGCTGACGCGGCGAGTGTGAATGTGAGAATTCTAGCAAATTTTCGGCCAAGCATGGCGTTCGCTAAAACACAAAATTCCCCGGTGGTACCACGGGAATGGAAAAGTGCCGAGTAAGATCTTGTTTGCGGGAGCTAACGTGAGATAGAAAGTAGTGCTCCTGGTATAACCTTAAATAGGTCTCGGCCACCAGGAGGGGAGGTCGGTGAGGAAAACGCCGGTTCCACCGGGAACTTTGTTAGCAGGTGATTGGTTGTCTTGCTATCGCAGTGGGAGGCTATGGCTTACCTATCATGCGCCCCATGATTCTCTCGGAGATGACAAATAGGTAGGGACTGGAACACATCGTGAATTCATTTCAGTGCGAACTAGACTTCAAACACATTTTCTGTTGTGTTTGCAATTGGAACACAGTTTGTTTGACGCGCCCTTAAGAGGTCTGAGCCAATAACATACCTGCAAGGAAACCAACTCCGAATTCCGTGCCATCATGATCTGAGGTAATACTGGATACATTTATATGGCACAATTTGCTCCAAATGACTATAGGTAGGGCCAGTGACTTTTCGCGTAAAAATGTGAGCACACAGTAGACTTCAATACTATATACACACCTCAGCTGTTGTTATACCTCCATTGGCTGCTGGTGCCGTGTCCGTCTTTGACCAAGCCACTCGGGACTAAGTAACTCCGACACTGAACCTTCGTGATTCGTGCGCAAACTGTTAACACGGGCCAGAACATGTTTCAGCCAATCAAAGAAACTGGACGACCCTACAGTGCTTTGGACTGTATCTTGTCTCGAAATCTTTTCGCGAAATATCACGGCCTCTAAGTTTACGTAATTCACGTGGGCTCTGGTGGCAGTTTGTGAAAGTTCTTCGAACATCGCAAGTGTGGACCGCGAGCGAGTAAAGAGATCTGGGCGGATCTGAACATCGACGTCTTGTGAGCCGATGAGGATGAAGTGAAACGGGAGATCCCCGAGAAAACCCGCCGACCAGCGGCATCGTCCGGCACGATTCCCACATGCGGAAATCCCGGTTCGCCTTGGTGGGGGGCGAGCTGTCTAACCACGACACCACCGCGGCCCCCTGTAGATGATGTATATGAATGCGTCAGTGTGGCTTTATCCAAGTCGGGATGGGAGTAAGGACACATTCACGTATGCAACCAACGGTTTATGGGTCTTAAGAGGAGCGCCTTGGGAAACTGGAAAAGTTAGCGGCTGAGATTTCCCAAGCCGCCCCGAAGTTGGCAGCCCGCGGATGTGCACGAAACCCCCAGAAAGTGAGGGGAAGAAGGCAGGGTGGTGATTCATCTGTATGCACCCCTGGGGGTAGCGATAAGTTGGGGGTGGCGGCGTCTGTAAAACAAGGGGGATGAAGCGGAGTGGTTGGACGATGGCCGACTGAGGGCACTCACAGACGCGTTAAGAGCGTCTTGCCTGCAGGCGTGTTGGTGATATTCAGCCTTATGGGCTTCCTTTCCGCCCGCAGCAATTTCGCGTGTTCGAGGCCTCGATATGCGTGAGCTGTAAGGCCGACTCTTGCTTGCTTACCACTTTATTTCATCGCCTCTACGCGCAAGGCGCTCAACAAGAGTGCAGTAGCTAATTTAGAAATTGCGCAGGAAAGCTCTGAAAATTATATTTTTAACCATTTTCGCAATTTTTTCTCTTACAGTAAACTTTATATTGTAAAAACAAAACTGCAGGGGCTTAGATAATAATTTTGTATCTTTTATGGCAAAAAGTCTTATTTCCAGGACATTTATTTGCCGATATTGGGGATGTTAAAAAAATTATCGATGTATCGGAATGGCGATATTGTATCAACGATATATCGATATAAATCGTCTATATATTTCAACGGTATGTTATCGAAATCAATATCTTTTTACAGGTATCAGAATTTAATATATATTTAAATGCTGTTTTTAATAAGCTCTGTTTTGAACACAAAATTTAATTGAAAAACTACCTTGTCAACATGCACAGAATACAAGCGCCTCTTGCCATCTCTCTGTACCACTCATGAAAACCTTCACATCTTTGCTAGATACATACTTCAGAGAATTACGTATCTGACCTTAATATGCAATATTCCAAGCAATTTTACATTTTTAAAGTCCTGTAATACATATAATATAGGACCCCCTCCCCCCTCCCGATATCAAAATCACCGCCTGAGATCGCGCGAACAACGAATGTACGGAATGTGTGAGCGGACTACGGTGGACTCGCCAGCTTCACCGTGGCCGCTGCAACATGGATGGAGATCGACTTCCGCCATGCTGCTCGGAACACAGCCCGCGTCCCTTCACAAAGCCCCCTTCCTTTTCAGCGCGGTGTGCCTCGTTATCCGTGCCCGCGCCGGTGTTCTTCGGTAACGATAAGGCCTGTGCTCCGGGGGAGTATCGACGTCTCCGCGCTCTTGCCTCGAGCCATTGTTCGCCACTCGATACCCGAGCCCCTGTTCTGTGACGTATCCTGCCGGCGCGGTGTTTTTCAAAAGTAATGACTAGAGACCTGAAGAATTCGCGGATACATTTTGGGGCCAGCTAGAATGAAAAAACACGTGTGTTTATATACCTTTAGTAATTGGTCCACACGGTGTTCGACACCTCCCGGAGAATGCTGGCCCCAATCACAGCCTTCCACTGTGTCAGCAGACAACCAATGGGCAGCTTATATCGGCATATTTGTACATACGACTGCAGAGTCTAGCCTTCGGGTCATTAAACTCGCGAATTTTTCAGGTCTCTAGTAATGACGTTACGTCAGGGGCCCCGGTTGTGTGGCGGTCAGACTACTCGCCTCCCACGGTTAGATTTGTACATACGACTGCAGAGTCTAGCCTTCGGGTCATTGAACTCGCGAATTTTTCAGGTCTCTAGTAATGACGTTACGTCAGGGACCGTGGTTGTGTGGCGGTCAGACTACTTGCCTCCCACGGTTAGATTCCCCCTGGCGGGGCCTCTCTCGGATTTTCGCGTGTGGGAATCGTGGCGGACGATGCNNNNCGTTACTCCCGCCCCTTTCATTCCGGTGCTGCTCCGTACTCACCTCGCTTCACGCGCTTCGGCTCTCAAGACCTCGCTGTTAAGAGCCGCCCAGATCTTTCAACTCCACTGCATGACATTACGTCAAGTAAATCACGATTACAGAATTTTGAAGTGTTAACACTTTCAACGTGATGCACGTAAGTCACAGGACGACAATTGATCAATTGTTCTGTTATAAATCCCCCCTACACACATGTGCTTGATGTTATTTTTTTAGACCAGTAAGAAATAAGCGTAGATGTGAGAAACTGATCGATCATGAAATACGAGACTGAGCATGTTGAACTGATGTGGACAATCCACTAGAATCGCCAGTGTTATTGATGCACTTGAAGATGGCCGCACCCTCTAACTCAGCGGACCAATAACGGACACTTGTTGGCACTAGNTTTTCTCGGGGATCTCCCGTTATCCCCGCCCCTTGCATTCCGGTGCTGCTCCATACTCACCTCGCTTCACGCGCTTCGGCTCTCAAGACCTCGCTGTTAAGAGCCACCCAGATCTTTCAACTCCACTGCATGACATTACGTCAAGTAAATCACGATTCCAGAATTTTGAAGTGTTAACACTTTCAACGTGATGCACGTAAGTTACAGGACGACAATTGATCAATTGTTCTGTTATAAATCCCCCCTACACACATCGCAAGTGTTATTGATGCACTTGAAGATGGCCGCACCCTCTAACACAGCGGACCAATAACGGACACTTGTTGGCACTAGTGATGAGTTCTGCGTCGACACGCGAAATAAATACATGGCGAGAGAAATATTCAACAGCCAGTAACATTTTCTTCTATCGACTGGCGCATATACACGTTTCAAAGCTAGCCTGCTGGAAGCCTAGTTTTTAAAGTTTGGAAACTTTGAAGTCTAGACATATTTACAGGTATCGAAGACAAGTTGGAAGCGAGCCACTTACATCCAGCACTACACGAACTCCAACCCTGTTGGTCCGTGTATTCCCACGCATCACTATCCTAATGGTGGGGACCGCCCGATTTCCGTGGAAATATTTCACGACCAGTTGTGTTTCACAACACTTTAGCTCAGATCCACCTTCGTCATTGGATGACTTCCGTGCTACGGTGTCTGCACGCGAATCACAGACGTGCGGTATCGAGGTTGCCTAATTCTGATTGGCCAGCTGAGTAGGAGAAGTTCTTCTCACATGCTTGGTCATATCTACGAACGTTTTATTGCAGAGGTGCCTGACAATATATATGCAGTTATAACTCGCTGAGTTGTACATATCTGTACGTTCAGTTCACTCCCCCTGTTGTTTCCTTCTGTGTAGAAAGCCAAGTCCTTTATAATTGGAACAGTTTCTAAGCGAAATGAATGATAATGCCAAGTAATCATCCTCTCTATAATAGTTGTAATAAATGTAGTGTTTGTTCGCAGCCAATAAGCAAAAGAAAACTTCTGGTACGCCCGTAGTGTATTGAAATTTTACATGTGCGGAAATCTTTTTTCGCGAAATTCGGGTGTCCCTACCTGTTGATTCACGTCACACCTGGCACNAAATTTTACATGTGCGGAAATCTTTTTTCGCGAAATTCGGGTGTCCCTACCTGTTGATTCACGTCACACCTGGCACATCCTAACCCTAACCAGGGCTAAACTAAACTGACATAACCAAACATAACCTAACCTAACTACACTGTATAGTGCAGCGTGTATTACTGGACAGCTGGCAACCAGTATATAACACCGAGTTTGACAGTCTTAGAACCAAATGCTATTTCATGCCTAACATGATTTACGTCCCATCGTNCCAGTATATAACACCGAGTTTGACAGTCTTAGAACCAAATGCTATTTCATGCCTAACATGATTTACGTCCCATCGTGTTCATTTCGCGTAGCCATAAAAATATGTATTTTGCACAAGAAAATGTTGATTGGTGAGTCGCGAGTACTCATGTGAAACCATGATGAAATGTATGAAAACAATGAAACAATATTCGTGTCAGTTTTGCGTTCGAGTATCAAGGTATATACAAGTATATATTTGTGTATATATATCGCGATTTCGACGACCTGTAGGCTAGACTCCACTGTCCTATGTATTTTCGAGGCTCTGGTCACTGTTCCATTGGCGGCTGCCCCAACGTGTAGCCAGTTTTACCTCAGACGAGGTGGCGCGATATTCGGTGTCTGTTATCTTGCAGGTCTGTTATTGGCTCAGAGTTCACACCTGGACGTGTCTAGTAAACTGTGATCCAATTGCAAACACAACAATAAATGTACGAGAGTTTGAAGTCTAGCTTGTCCTAAAACGACTTCGCGAAGTTTTCCGGCCCCTAGGTGTGTGTATGTGTGTGTGTGTGTATATATATATATATATATATATATATATATATATATATCGTGGGGTGAGTACTACAACTAGGTAACTACAAATTGACTGTTTTTCACTTTTGTTGAAAAATTTTTGTTCGAAAGAAGACATACATACTTTTAATTAAATAAAATTTAGAAATGGTAGTAAAATAACAATTTAATCAAGTCTTCACATTCTTCACAAATCACGACAAAACATTGATTTGAGTTTTCCTTGAAACAGCTGAATTGTAGTTACCTAGTTGTAGTGTTCACCCCTATATATATATATATATATATATATATATATATACATAAATACATATATTATTGGCCGCTTGCGAAGCTGTGGAGACCGCCCCTTAGTCCTTGACCGCGCAAACAAAGAATGAAAACAAAATTAATGCCAGGGACTACTAACTCTTTTAACGAGTGCTAACGTAATATCCTGCCTCGACGGGCGCCGTGAACGGCCCAGTTAGCATCGCTGTGTGTGGGTCAGCAACAATGCAGCCGCGCGGCGCCGCCGACGAACAATGGCATCGCGAATACGGCGTAACGGACCCGGTTGCCGGACGAGCCGCGGTAGTCGGATGTCGGGAGGGTACACCGTCAAAGATCGACCCCGTCAACGACGCAACTTGGTTAACCCTTTGATTAGCGATGCGTGGAGATGATGGTTTATCGCTGGGAAAAAGGTGACTCGTTTGCTAGCATTCAACGTACTGTACACATGTCCGACAGTTGTCTTCCGTTATTGGCTGCTATGCATGCATGAAGCTACCACCCTATTCCACTGGGCCAATGAGGATTCTGATTCTATAAGTAGGGCCAGTGACTTTTCGCGTAAAAATCAGAGCACACAGTAGACTTCAATACTATAGACACACCTCAGCTGTTGTCATACCTCCATTGGCTGCTGGTGCCGTGTCCGTCTTTGACCAAGCCACTCAGGACTAAGTAACTCCGACACTGAACCTTCGTGATTCGTGCGCAAACGGTTAACACGGGCCAGAACATTTTTTATAGTCATTCAAAGAAGCTGGACGACCCTACCTACAGTGCTTTGGACTGTATCTTGTATCGAAATCTTTTCGCGAAATATCACTGCCCCTAGCTATAAGGCAGAACGTTCATGATTGGTCTGCAAACAACTTAGCTGAGTCAAAACCTTGTCCATCCAATCATGAAAGAATAAACTAGTTAGAGTGTTAAAGAAGATGCGTTGGCTCAAAAAAAATTTTTCGCTATTTTTTATTATCTCTAGTGGTGAATTTTTTTTCGCTATTTTTTATTATCTCTAGTGGTGAATTTTTTTCGGATATTCTTTCTTTGGCAGGCTTGACTTGAAACATGTGTACTCTGTTATTGCTTTTATTATTGGAGAACATTTATCTTGACATGCCCTTGGCGAATCTTCGTTCAGTAATAAACAGGAACAGATAATGTAACCTTATCACGTCTAATCAAGCTTAATAAAGTCGAATGATCTCACCGTTCCAATATACTGCTTTTTTATTTTGTTTTATATTTGCACTACGAATTCTTTGTCAACTGGTTGCCAAATATATTTTTTGTAGCTTCACAAATAATTTAATAGTAAATTTTGCAAAACGTTAGTGTGGAACGTGTGTAACTAATGTTCGATTTTGACGAGCAAGATATTTCAACTGTAGAGTTACAAGACAATCTTCGCCAGGTATTTTCCAAACAATTCTTTGCAACAAGTGTACAAATTTCCTACTCTGTCGCTGATTAATGAACAGATGTGGCTTTAGTATGTAAAGAACTCAGAAGTCAAGACTGCTGCCAAATTCAAAAACCTCTACCTTTGATTCACGAACAAAATTTTTATTCCGCTACTGGGGCCGCGGTGGCTGAGCGGTTATCCTGATCGCCTCCCACCAAGGCGAACCGGTTTCAATTCCCGGCCGGGCCACTCCCAGATTTTCGTAAGTGTTAATCGTGCCGGACGATGCCGCTGGTCGGTGGGTTTCCTCGGAGATATTCCGGTTTCCCCCGCCCTTGCATTCCGGCGCTGCTCCATTCTGACCTCATTTCACCCTGAACGGCTCTCAAGACCTCGCTGTTAAGAGCCGCCCAATTTTCTTCACTCACCCTGTCACACTGTCAAATTTTCCCCTTCAACTATATGTGACAATGAAATTTGAAGACAATACACTACCATCAAATTTTTCCTCCCGACCAATTTTATCAAATAATCTTGAACGTGTTTTAAAATGTGTCGCACTGTCAAATTTTTTTTATTGGGAGAATCTGATTTGAATTATTATTTAAAAATTATTTTCATAGTGAGATATTGATTTTTTTTTTTGCCATGCAGACCATTACAGGAAGAAATGTAAATAATGTTGTAATTTATTTTAGTTTCTTTACTAAATTCTAATTTTATTTATCAGAGACGTTACCTGCACAATGAAATTTAATTCCTCCGTGTTCGTAATATTATGTGCACTGTTCACTTAAATTAGCATTCATGCCCAGACTGTTTCTACTTCGTACATTATCTTCATATCTACTTCGTTTCCAGCAATTGTTGGTTATTTTAAAGTTTCTTGGCGTCCATTTTTGTCGTTCACGATTCTGATTGGCCGAGACCGTCAAACATCAAATACGTTTTAGAACCGGTTTACAAACAAACATTTGAAGATTGGTCTTCAAATGTTTGTTTGTAAACTGAAGCAATCCAACTTTTTCAGAAAAATATGGCGGCGGTTATGACGTTTCGATGATGTCACAACCGCCCAACTTTATTTGACCAAACTTATTGGAAGCGGTTTGGCGAGAAAAAAAAAATACGACATTGTGACAGGGCCTTAAGGAAGTATGTATTGTATAAGGAAGAATGTATTGTATAAGGAAGTATGTATTGTATAAGGAAGTATGTATTGTATAAGGAAGTATGTATTGAATAAAGAAGCATTGCGATGGTCACTCCCAACACTACGATACGCATTCCAGGAAAGCTGGATTTCTCTAAATCGTTACTCGTGACGTAATCCAGTGGAGTAAACTACTTTGTACTTTCCTCTTTTCCCTTAAACAGCGCAGGAAAACCCTGAAAATGGTATTTTGAAGGAGGTCTCCTGGTTGAAGGAATTTCGCACGTCTGAGGCCTGAAAGCGTGGGAGCTCTAGGGGCGACCGAGACATGCGCATCAACTCTCTCATCGCCTCTACGCGCAAAACACTAAACTGGGGTGCAGTCTTGCCGTCGATAACGCGCCTCTATGAGACTTTCAGCGGAGACCCTACCATTTTATGACGTAATAATAAAAATAAAGGTTTGATGCACGTCCCTTTTCCTTTTTTTAATGTTTTGTACAGGAATGTTCATACCTAAAAATGGCCGTGAAAACACCCGTTTGAGCCATTTTCGCTATCACAAGAACATGCTTTAGAGAGAAATGGAGGAACTGAAAAACGTATACAGACGCGTAACGTTTCTTAAATGCTATTCGTAAGCAAACCTCTCTCAGACACGTTGGACGGTGTTTTAATAAAACGTTTTCTGCTGGAGCTCTGCACACCGTTCGGCGTCCTACACAGACGTCCACCTTAACCATTTTCACCATTATTTCTCTTTGAACTGTATTTAATAGGATAAAAGAAAAAGCGGTGGCTTTAGATAGTTGTTTTTACATAAAGTCGTATTCGCACTATCGCTGATTTTACAGACAAGATCTTTCTAGAAAGTCACCCGAGCTCCCTTGTATGTTCTTAGTTCGTTCGAAGCGCCGTCACGGCTAGACAGTTGGCGGGATGGGCGTAGCTAATTACCGGTTTATGCTAATGACTGCGAGCTTGTTACGCGTCTCGACTCCGCCTTGAAATATGCGTGTGCCACCGTCGGAGCTCGTCACTCGCGCAAACACGTGCGTGTGGGAACTTTACTTTGTCAGATTAAAAGGAGAAAACAAACTTCGGCTTAAGGCGCCCGTCTACCTGGCGCTTGAACTGCGTTGCAGAGTGTTCGAAATACACGTTTTTCAACGAAACTATTAAGCGTGCGTCCAACGAGCTGATCTACGAAAAGAACACACACTTCACACGATAGCTGTTAAGTACTTTCAAAATATCACGTACGTTAGAAACATCAATTCAGAGTACTCCAAAACCGCTAAAAACGGCCTTTCCAAGGCGCTGTAGCTCAAAATGCACGCATCAGATACATACAAAACTACTATAGGGGCCTGCACTGAACCTTCCTAAAGACTTCCCACTAATAAAATAATATGGTCACCGCTGAAAGTCCCATAGGTACACGCAGCACGACGAGAACACTGCACGCCAGTTCAGAGCCTTGCGCTTAGCGGCGATGGCGTACTTGATGCGCGTGGCAGTGTCGCCCTTATCGCTCCCGCGCTCCTCGGCCTAAACGTGGGAAAAAGTTCCAGGTAGACGGTGGCCTTAAGGAGCATCTGCTAGTATTGAGGGATTTACACAGTGAAAAACTTAGCATTAAACCGTAGAAATTAACCCCTCAATTTACACATTAATTTTTCAGTTCAGGTGTTGCAAAATAGGAAAAATTTTGGTGTGAAGAGGACCTACGAAATTCTTACAATCCTCACTTTGTGGCCTGTGGAAAGAGTTTCAGTAGGTCGATGGTACAAGAAGCGACCAATGATAAAGTAGTAGGCGTGTCAGCAGCAACCAATAGCATTTCCCAGGGAAATGCGTCGTTCTTATTGGTGCTAACTTCTATAGCTGTACAGCACAGACCATGACTTCACCCACTCTGCAACATGTCAGACGTGAACGAGTACACTCGGGATAATATGTTAAGGTGTTAATGCGGGTTGCCCGTGTTTCAATGTTAACTTTTAGGATAAAATTATTTAAGTCAAAATAGCTAGAAGTGTCGAATTAAAAAAAAATAATAATTGTAACATGCAATTGCTGTGACTTCATTGACCAAGCACTTTAGCTGAAACCAAACTTCGTGTGTTAAATGAAATTTTTTAAATTTGTACGAATCAAGTTTTTAATTTTAAATGCTCATATTTACGCTAAAAAGTTACGATGAATTATATTTTTCAAAATTTATATTTTTATGTAGTTGTTATCGATATTATGTCACTAAACCATAAAATAACCTCAATACTTAAAAAAATTAATTTGGGTCACGAACAGCCTTAACAGATGCACGAAAGCTACCGTGGATATATGGAAAAAGGATTTACCGTACGTGCATCCTCAACACGAGTGTACGTACAGTGGTGGGGCAAAGTTACGAACAATTTCTTAGAGTATAGGTAGGGGCAGTAATATTTCGCGAAAAGATTTCGAGAAAAGGTAAAGTCCAAAGCACTGCAGGGTCGTCCAGCTTCTTTGATTGGCTAAAAAAAATGTTCTGGCCCGTGTTAACAGTTTGCGCACGAATCACGAAGGTTCAGTGTCGGAGTTATTTAGTCCCGAGTGGCTTGGTCAAAGACGGACACGGCACCAGCAGCCAACGGAGGTATGACAACAGCTGAGGTGTGTATATAGTATTGAAGTCTACTGTGTGCTCCGATTTTTACGCGAAAAGTCACTGGTCCTAAGTATAGGTATTCGAGTAGGTGGTGGTAGGCCTATTGGGAGAATATATGCTCGGTATTGGGACACACTTGCTGTGTGGCTGAAGTTCCCGTAGAATGTTCACGATAGTTTGAGCACTTATGAAAGTCGTGCGTAATATTTCCTAGTACGCACTTTGTATGCACTTCCGCAATGTGTGAAATTAATATTTCCATTGGCCTAATCATTTTGTTCATGCATCGGTCAAGTGAAACTGTAAAATTATTATAAAATTTAATATTTCACAAATTTTTAAAATCCTACACTTATACTCATTGACACTTTCAACCCCGTGTTCGTATGCCATACAAGCAATACATTATAGCTATGTTCTCTTTTAAAATTGTATATGTTTTTATAACCTTTTTAATCCCGAAATATGGAAAGTAAGGAGCATACGACGAGAAATATGCCCCTCAGAAGATATTACAAGACTTAAAAACACGGTTCGACCCGTAAAATACTCGGATAAACTGATAAACAAAACTTATAAACACTACTTCTTCTGTTCGGTGTTATTTTGACCCTTCCAGGCCGACTTCCGTTTACGGTTTCAGGTGTTGCAAACGAAAAAAAATATGATGCGTGCTGTACTGAAGTCGACACAGCACTTGTCTCTTTGTCTCAGCAAATGAGCTGATGGCTGTATGTTCAGTTACAGTAATATGAACCACTTATAACCTAGACGAGTAAGACGGTTTGCGAGTCATTTACCCACAAGTAAGATCATTGGTCACTGAACTTCGCAGTGTGCAGTACAGATCAGAAATTACCTACACGTGCGTAATGTACATAGTTGTGTACACTGGGTCTGAAAGGTGTTTGTGGACATTAATATGACCACGACCTTGAAAACAGCTGACCATTAGCAACCACTCAAGTTTTCGACAACGCCGTGAAACTTTTTATTATCAGATGAAAATATGAGTACCGACAGTTTGCCTGGCGGGTAAATCGGTAATTGATACACTAGCGCCACCTAGGTGACGTAAAAGTAAACTTATGAAATCCAGTATGGCGGCTTTCGGCAATGTCTAAACAAATGACGAACGAAAATCAATATGACGGGTGGGGAGTGCATTCGACAGAATTGTCAATGGTGAGGGGTTAGGGACTAGGGGAATGTTAACACNGGGGGGGGGGCTCCGGAGTTGTAAGTTTTTTTTTAATAATACATGTATGACGTGTTTGGTTGCTTCTTAAATATGTCATATATCACGAGCGTTTTATATTTGTGGTAACATAAAAGTGCCCTATGTTTTGTTAAATATAAATTTTATGCATATTTTATCTATAAATAATAATGTTTGATTTATAATTAACATGAAGTAAAAGCAGGTGTGTTGGAATGCTTATTAACACATATTCCTTATGAAAAATATAGTTACGCTGAGTGCGAACGAATGCGATGCGTTGTCCCTTTGGTGTAATTTTCTAGACTCGGTTAAGCTTTGTTTGCGTGAGGCGGAGTAATATCCTGGAAGTAGAACTTGAGTAGGGCTTCAGGAAAGTGTGAAGTGACCTTGAATGGACTATAACATTGCCACGGGCCTGATCGCTTTGTTCATGCGTCGGTCAATCTATGCTAAGGAATTGTTAGAAAAAGTAATATTTTCCAAATCTGGTAATTTATACACTCATGTGCATTAAAAAAAACGGAGCTAACGAAATAATTACTGTATTCACAAATGTTAACGTAACACTTCAAATCGAACGTCAGAACATAGAACTACTTTCCTTTCGTCGTTTCCAACTTTAATGGGAGCATGCCGGTCAGTGTGTCCGTTAACCTATTCTTAACCAGTGTACACATTTTTCTACATTACGCACGTGTATGTTATTTTTAATCTGTTCTGCACACTGCGAAGCTAAATGACCAATGGCTGGGGGCAGTGATATTTCGCGAAAATATTTCGAGACAAGATACAGTCAAAATCACTGTAGGGTCGTCCAGCTTCTTTGATTGGCTAAAAAAAATATGTTCTGGCACGTGTTAACCGTTTGCGCACGAATCACGAAGGTTCAGTGTCGGAGTTACTTAGTCCCGAGTGGCTTGGTCAAAGACGGACACGGCACCAGCAGCCAATGGAGGTATAACAACAACTGAGGTGTGTGCATATAGTATTGAAGTCTACTGTGTGCTCCGATTTTTACGCGAAAATTCACTGGCCCTACCAATGGCCTCTCTTACCTGCGGGCGAATGATTCGCAAACCGTCTTTATTGGTCCGGGTCGTAATTGATTCATATAACTGTAGTAGATAACGTAGGCGACAGCTCATTGGCTGCGACAATGAAACAAGAGTTGTGTCTAATTAAGTACAACACGCATAATAATTTTTTTTTGTTTGCAACACCTGAAACGGTAAATTAAAGTGGGTCTGAAAAGGTTTGAAAAAAAAATATGCAGGCAGGGGAATTAATTTTTTTTCGAATGTTGATTTCAAAACTTGGTATTGACCGTAGCGTTNAAAAAAAAATATGCAGGCAGGGGAATTAATTTTTTTTCGAATGTTGATTTCAAAACTTGGTATTGACCGTAGCGTTAAGACTGAAGTGTAATTTCATTCCATAGTCGTTGCACTATGTTTTGTGAGGTTGTTGGTGTAGTTGTCACCCGCGCATTCGCACACGACCCACAGCCGCTATGGTGTGGGTCGGCAGGTCGCGTTGGAACAGCAAGTGTTGTGAAGGAACGGTAGTTGATAACAGCCGTTGTTAACAATCTCCACAACAAACATTGATTTGTTGTTCTATGTTTGTGGGTCATGCGAGTGTTTTTGCTACACACTTGAGTGGCTATTCATAGCTATATCTCAACTCTATTTATTCTAGTGTATTGAAAGGCTTCTGTGTTCGAATAACTTGCACTAGCGTGCCACTAACTGTGAACAGCCCGTATATACTCTTCCTTGCGTCCTTCGCTGCAGGCCCTCGAAGCCACGTGCTCGCAGGCAGGCACGCACGCACGCAGCTAGCCGGGATCGATAGCGACTAGACTAGCGGGCTGTGGCGGGGATTGTCGAGTCGCAGGGGTGCTGAAGGAATGAGGCGGTTGGGGGGGAGGGTTAGCTGCCCCGGAGGTAAATTACTTCTTCTGGCGCCCTCCTCAAAATCCACTTCATAATTCGGTTTCCTCCCTCCCTACATAGTGTTGCGCTCCGCGGGCGACTGCAAGCTCACAAACTGCACCTCCCTCTACGCACAACGGGCCTGCCTCTCGTCATGCCAAGCACGCATCCGGGGATAGTTAGGGACACCCGAATTTCGCGAAACGATTTCGCGACCACTTGTATTTCATAACAGTTCAGCTCAGATCCGCTTCGTTGATTGGATGATCCAGATGTTAACGCGTCTTCGCGAATCGCGGACGTACAGTGTCGGAGTTACCCAATTTTGATTGGCCAGTTAAGTAAGAAAATGTCCTCTCACATAAACAAGCTGCCAAGAAGTAGAAGAAAACTGCTACAATGCTTGTAGAGTGTTGAAATCTGGCTGGTGCGGAATTCGGGTGTCTCTAGGTATGGTCTGTTCGCGGTAACGTCACACTTTTTTTAATTCAAACTTTTGGAAAACCGCACCAATTATGAAGTGTTTGAGTTGTTTCCTAAATATGTAACATACAAGTGTTTTATACTTTTGTTTGCATAAAAATGTCTTATTTTCGGTTAAATTGGACTTTTACTTATATTTTACCTATCAATTTTAATATCTTATTAGTAACTAGGCTTACTATGAAGGGGAATAGGTATAGCTTGTTCACGGTAAATTGAGCACTTTTGAATTCCTTGCTCAAGATTTTCATGCATTATCATTGTGTATTCCTCCGCCAAATGTAAAATTAACATTGCCATGGGCCTCGTCACTTTATTCGTGCGTCGGTCAAGTGAAACCGTGAAATTATTAGGAAAGTAAATATTTTACATATCTGCTAATTATTACACTTAGGCAAAATAAGTAAGTTCGGTATTCGTACATATTTACCTAACTCTTTTAATTCAACGTTTAGACACGGAACTACTTTCCCTTTGTCGTTACCAACTTTACTGGGCGCATGCCGCTTAGTGCGCCAGTTAAAATATACAGGTATGCAGGCAGGAGCAGTGATTTTTATTTTTTTTCAAAGGTTGAATTCAAAAGTGCTGATTTTATCGTGGACAGCCTCTACCTTCGCGGACTTATTCTCCAGAAACGTATATATCCTCNTGCTGATTTTATCGTGGACAGCCTCTACCTTCGCGGACTTATTCTCCAGAAACGTATATATCCTCAGTTTTTATAAGACAAAGAGTTACCCAGAACGTGCGTAAACAACTGTTATCTGATAGTAAAAGGAACTCGTGCTTGAAGGCTTACCTGCAGCAGACATTTTTTTTTTTTACAAAAATCGCGCATTTCAAACAGTTGGGTTAAGGCGCATCGAAAGTGCACCATCGAATCGTGATGGAAAAAAAATGTTTTGGGAAACACATTTGCCTAAAGCATTTTCGTGATTTTCCTCTTTATCTCTTAGTGTTCTCCAAAGTAGGGGCCAAAGGATTAAGTTTAGATAGCAGTTTCGCGGGTGTCTGAACACTTGACATCTTGGGGCCGCGGTGGTGTAGTGGTTAGACCACTCGCCCCCCACCAAGGCGAACCGGGTTCTATTCCCGGCGGGGTTCCCGTCCCATTATTTTTAGCATGTGGTGATCGTGCCAGACGATGCCGCGAGTGGGGTGGGTTTTCTCGGGGATCTCCCATTTCCCGCGCACTTGCATTCCGGCGGCGCTCCACACTCATCTCACTTCGCTCTCGCGGGCTCTCAAGATCTCGATGTTATGATCCGCCCTAATCTCTTCACGCACTCACTTGACATTTTATCAGAGGCGTACTTCTTAAATCAGCTGTCACTGAAATTCGTTACGGTTTGATTTTATACATTTACGGTAACACGCTAAGTTGCATAGAGTGTAAGTTGATCCCAACGCGGTAGTATTTCGTTTTTACTCGACATCAGAAGAAAACACAGTATGCGAAGAAGGACGTAACACTTTCTTTTAAGGGCGTGAATCGGTTCTGATTGTCACGCGTGCACGAGGGTGTTCGTAGCTTTTTCACGCAACCTCGCGCGCGGGAACATGCCCCCTGGTGGTTCCTGCTGCCCGCCGTCGTGTTCGGAGTTGGTTCTTGTCGAAGCCACCTGTCGTTCTTCTCCAACTGGCAGACCGCTGGAGATGTAACGACATGAACCACGCACCGGCGTGTCGTATCGATCCCGCACGTGATGCTAGCGAGGGTTGTGTGTTCCCGTGTTTGTGCTCGACATGCGAGCGCGACGTCATGCATACTAATTAGCCGGCCCGTTCGTCCCGGATAATGTGTGTTTATATTCAGCTGCCAAGTTTTTCCAACAGCCAGTGTAGGTTTCCGTTACATAGCCTGACTGGTAAGTNCTGTGTGTTTATATTCAGCTGCCAAGTTTTTCCAACAGCCAGTGTAGGTTTCCGTTACATAGCCTGACTGGTAAGTAAAATGTCCCACACCGAGAAAATGGTTTTGTTGAAAATATACAAGTTTGTGTGGCGCAAACAAATTAATTTTATTGCATAGGAGCAAGTGAATATTTTATTGTTCAAACCAAATTATTTTATTGTTCTTATTTGGTTGCCCCTGACAAATATTTGGTTCGTGCAAGTGTATGTTTGTTTGGCTCTACGTTCATCAAGGATGTCGGATCCCAAAAAATTTATTATTTCATATTTGTCTATAGCATTGTTCATCTCGCACGCATTGTGATGGCATTTTCCTCGAATAAAAAAAATGTTACACTTTAGTTGCATTTTATATTTTTGAATAATCTGATGTCAAAAACAAAATTCTTTGTTTTATTGCAGCCCTAATAACTAAGGGCAGTAATATTTCGCGAAAANATAATCTGATGTCAAAAACAAAATTCTTTGTTTTATTGCAGCCCTAATAACTAAGGGCAGTAATATTTCGCGAAAAGATTTCTAGACAAAATTCAGTCCAAAGCACTGTAGGGTCGTCCAGCTTCTTTGATTGGCTAAAAAAAATGTTCTGGCCCGTGTTAACCGTTTGCGCAGGAATCACGAAGGTTCAGTGTCGGAGTTACTTAGTCCTGAGTGGCTTGGTCAAAGACGGACACGGCACCAGCAGCCAATGGAGGTATAACAACAGCTGAGGTGTGTATATGGTATTGAAGTCTACTGTGTGCTCCGATTTTTACGCGAATAGTCACGGGCCCTACCTATAGTGTGAACCACNTCGCGAAATGATTTCACGACCAGTTGTATTTCATAACAATTTAGCTCAGATCCGCTTTCTTGATTTGATGATCTAGATGCTACCGCGCCTTCGCGAATCACATACGTACAGTGTCGGAGTTACCTGATTGTGATTGGCCAGTTAAGTAAGAAAGTGTCTTCTCACAAAAACACGCCACCAATAGGCTAATGAAAACCGCTGGTACGCCCGCAGAGTAATTAAATCTGGCATGTGCGGAAATCTTTTCGCGAAATTCTGGTGTCCTTAATCATAACAATTACTCTGAGTGGATGTTATGAAAAGTCAGTAATAATGTTAACAAATATGCACACCCATAAAATTGATAACTTTCCGTATCTGAAATATATGTGCATAAAGTCAATCATTAAGAATATTTGTAAACATTATTATTAGGTCCAGTGACTTTTCGCGTAAAAATCGGAGCACACAGTAGACTTCAACACTATATACACACCTCAGCTTTTGTTATACCTCCATTGACTGCTGGTGCCGTGTCCGTCTTTGACCAAGCCATTCAGGGCTAAGTAACTCCGACACGGAACCTTCGTGATTCGTTCGCAAACGGTTAACACGGGCCAGAACATTTTTTAGCCAATCAAAGAAGCTGGACGACCCTACAGTGCTTTGGACTGTATCTTGTCTGGAAATCTTTTCGCGGAATATCACTGCCCCTAATTATGATTAATTCCTTATAACATAAAGTGATAGTAATTTTTATGAAAGACTTCCTTCGTGTTTTTTTTTTGGTAAAACGTGCTTTTTGAATTATTCAGAATGGAGATACGCTTAAATATTGTTTTAAAATATAATTTTACTAACCCTTTCATTCCCATTGTACACTATTGTCTACATGTTGCACAGGACGGTTATGCTTGACCAGTGCTGTATACGGCAAGTCTCAGCTACCAATAACCTCCCCCGGTGGTCACTCATTCCTAAACCTTGCTATTGATCTACGTTGTGACTGGTTCATATTCCTGTAGTATTACACAAAACCTACAACGAAACAAGTTCTTTCCCAGCTTAAGTATAGCACACATCAAGAATTTTCTTATTTGCAACACCGAAAACAATAAATTAATATTGGTATTAAAGGGGCAATTAATTTTTTTAAAAGGTCAAAATAAGTAATTTATAAGAATATGTTTTTCAGGGTTACAAAGTGCGTGCTGTATTTTTTAATATGCATATTAACTCGTACTTGTCTCGCAATGTTGGTGGTGCTTGTGTGCCACTTTTATTGAGATCTACTTGTTGTACGGTAGGTCGCGGTGATCGCTTGGAAGTTCCGCCTTAAATATCCCCCGCTGTTTGTCGGTATCTCTGGCATTCCATCCACGTGGAAGCCCTCCCGACTTCACAGCAGACGAAGGGAAGGGTGCGTGGCCCCTTTGTCGCAGGGAGCGGGCCCCCCTGGACCTTTCCCTCGGCAATTACGCAGTTCCGACGGCTGTGTCGGCGTTCACATTCACCCGCCGGGCGGTCGGCGCCGACTCGGCCGCCGTCACGTGCTCAGCAGGTCAAACCGGGCGCGCTGCTTCTGGAATCACGCGCTCCGCCACCGGCGATACGACAGTACGTAAGTTGTTTCGAGCACGTGCTCCAGTCATTGGCCGCGGTTAATCCCGAGGGTGTTAAAAAAAATATATATAGCTGTGAAATCGCCGTTTATACCTTCCAGAACCACTTAGCCCTTTCAGTCGCGGTGTCCCGTAGACGTTGCATGTAAAGAGGCGTGAATTCTCTGAACTGTACACAGTAGAATAAACCGTCCAATGAGTAGGGCCAGTGACTTTTCGCGTAAAAATCGGAGCACACAGTAGACTTCAATACTATATACACACCTCAGCTGTTGTTATACCTCCATTGGCTGCTGGTGCCGTGTCCGTCTTTGACCAAGCCACTCAGGACNCTCAAACGGTTAACACGGGTCAGAGCATTTTTCTAGCCAATCAAAGAAGCTGGACGACCATACAGTGCTTTGGACTCTATCCTGCCACGAAATCTTTTCGCGAAATATCGTTGCCCCTACCAATAAGACATAATTCGCTGCTGAGACTATGTTCCGTAGCCTCATAAACCACTGCTGCCAGTACCATAAAGCACACGTAGGTTTATGTTGGTCCCGATGTAAAGTTACCGTCGTCTCTACATCAGTACAGTTACGAACAAAATGTTTGTTTGTTGCAACGGCCTAAAGTTTATATATTTATTTTTTGACACCAGTTTTTCGCGAAAAGATCTCAAGACAAGTTGTGTTCCAAAACACTTTGGTTTGGTTCAGAACCACTTTTTTTGGGTTGAACCACTTTTATTATCTGTCTGCCTGCTAATCACGAACAGTCGGTATCGGAGAAACTTAATTCTTCTCGCGACAGGCGGCCCATAGAACGATCCCCACGTCATCCGGGAGCGACCCCTACCTTGGAACCGAACCCGGTGGAGTCGCGGTGGTGTGGTGGTCAGACTACTCGCCTCGGGGGATCTTCCGTTTTCCCTCGTCCTCACGTCCCTGCGCTGCCCCGTTCTCGCCACTCGTCGGCCCTCGAGACGCCGTCGAACAAGCCGTCGTCGGCGCGTGATGACCATTACGTCTGGCCCTTTACGTCAGCTGTGNGAGGTGGCGATAACATTTGGATGTTCGCGTACGACCATTTCACGAGTGTACCGCGAATATCGGGAATCCGGTAAAAAACATGACATCTTCGACATCGCCGCGGCCGGAAAAAGATCGTGAAAGAACGGGACAACCGACGACTGACGAGCATCATTAAACGTGACAGACGTGCAACCCTTTCTCAAAGTGGCGCAGATTTCAATGCCTCCTGCATACCTTCAGACATTTTTCGAGTCCATGCCACGTCGTCTACGCCGTGAAGACGCACGAGCGCCCCCGGGATGTGGATATTAGGCAGGTGTACCAGTTTTTTTTTTTGGCTCTTCGGTGTATGTGAAGACATTTTCCTCAGATAAAAATTTTTGCACTTTATATTTTTTAAATAAATTGTTGTCAAATACAAATTTTGCTATTTTGTTGCAGAAAACTGATTCTATATTCGCGCGGGTTTTGTTTTCAAGGACANGTTGTCAAATACAAATTTTGCTATTTTGTTGCAGAAAACTGATTCTATATTCGCGCGGGTTTTGTTTTCAAGGACAAATAAATGTTCAAAGTAGCGTTGATCGAGCTGCAGTCGAAAGTAGTGTTACACACTAAATAAGCAGTCACTTAGTATTAGCACATAACAGTTTATTACAAACCGCCCACGGTAGCAAGAAAGAACGAAGCTAGAAACGGAACTGATTGATAAATTGCCAATTATCACCTCTATATTCACGACTCCGCAATATTACGCAAANGCCAATTATCACCTCTATATTCACGACTCCGCAATATTACGCAAAGAGAAAAAAAGATGTGCACTGGAAAAGAAATTTGTAATTTTTACTGAGAAATTCTTTGTAATTTTACAAATCCTTTAAACAGTACAAAGCTCTATCTTTTACAATAAAACTACGAGGGCCGTGTTTGTAATAGACCTCAAGGAAGGTTTGTACTATACTGACCCATTTCCNGTTGTCAAATACAAATTTTGCTATTTTGTTGCAGAAAACTGATTCTATATTCGCGCGGGTTTTGTTTTCAAGGACATATAAATGTTCAAAGTAGCGTTGATCGAGCTGCAGTCGAAAGTAGTGTTACACGCTAAATAAGCAGTCACTTAANGTTGATCGAGCTGCAGTCGAAAGTAGTGTTACACGCTAAATAAGCAGTCACTTAATATTAGCACATAACAGTTTATTACAAACCGCCCACGGTAGCAAGAAAGAACGAAGCTAGAAACGGAACTGATTGATAAATTGTTATCACCTCTATATTCACGATTCCGCAATATTACGCAAAGAGAAAAAAAGATGTGCACTGGAAAAGAAATTTGTAATTTTTACTGAGAAATTCTTTGTAATTTTACAAATCCTTTAAACAGTACAAAGCTCTACCTTTTACAATAAAACTACGAGGGCCGTGTTTGTAATAGACCTCAAGGAAGGTTTGTACTATACTGACCCATTTCCGCGAGCTTCAGCGAAATGGCGGACACTCAACAACGTAAAACCGTATTTAGCTGTTTGTGCAAAAACTATTGGTGATGTAAAGTGTAGCTGCGTGAAAAAGGAACGTATTGCAAGTTTGAATAACGTGAAACACTTAAAACGAATCAAATAATCATAAAGAAACGTGACCGTGTTATTCATTAACTGTTAATGTTTCCTCGCTGCACAGAACTCTTAAATCGGCTCTCAATACCTCGTTGTTAAGAGCCGTCTAAATCTCTCAACTCAACAACAGAACTCTTAAAATGAAATAAATGTACCTATTCTTCAACAAAATAACTTCATTAATATGTTGTAGGAACTTGCTGTTATATTAATGTAAAAATATACTTTAAATATGTAAGTCAAGGTGGTCTTGTGTTTAAAGGTACCGGTTAATAATTCAAGGGGTGTGAGTTATAGTCCCCGTGCTGGTAAAGTGTTATTTTTTTATTTCGTTAACTATATTCTGAAATATTTTTTTTAGTTATTCTCTGTTAATAATGTATTACATTTGTTTTCTAGAAGAAAAAAAATAATTTTATTTACACTTCTCAATAATGTCAATTGTAATACAAGGTTATCGTTTGTAATATTACAAATAAATGTTTTGCATATTTTATAAGAAAACTCTTTGTAGTTTTACTAAGGATTTTCTTGGCAACTGGGTTTCCAAGAATTATTCTTGTAAAAGTACAAAAAAATTTTTAGAGTGTGGTTGCAGGAACTATCTACTGTAAATATTGTTAACACGTGTAGTAATCTCAATATAACTGTTTGTTGTATTCCTATCTGTGATTGTATTGTACAGATAATATATTACAGATATTACCTCCAACAGAACAACTTCAACAATATCTGGATCGTTCTCACAACAATCAGAATTGTAATAACCTAACAGAATGTTCTGTTGCTAGTAATTAACATTTCTGTAATTGGGTTTGAGGGCAGCAGCAACAACAGAACGTCCTGTTAGGTTATTACAATTCTGATTGTTGTGAGAACGATCCAAATGTCGTCGAAGTTGTTCTGTTGGAGGTACTATATGTTTTGGATAGTAACGCAGTGCTCTGCTGCAGCAACCATAAGCACAGTAGCAAATACAATCACAGACATACAAGGGGCGGCCTTGTCCATAGTTATGCTTGGCAAAATTATGAAGCCTGTCTGCCATATTGTGACACCAAAATACACTGAAAATCTTATCACGTCAGAAATGCAATACTGCTGTTGTATTAAAGCGTGTTTATGTTTGGACTTAAAAGTTTAATTTAGCTTTGGCAGTTTTACATATTTTAAAAATGTCTCAATTTTCATGCATAAAAAGGCACCCACATTTTCAATGTTTTGGGTGTCACATTATGAAGATGGTCGAAAAAATATCTTCAACTACACCATAGCATGCGATGTCCTGATTATTCCACAACCCATCAGACGGCTTTCCATGTTTTAACTGCCTGGATGGTTACAAAAACCATTTATTTTCTCAGTGCAACCGTTTAGAGTCCAGGAAATCTATCTTATTCTGATTGGCCCAGGTCTCAAGCGACCAGTGCCCAAAAGAAAGCTTAGGTGTGAACGTGAGGACGTTGGTTGAGAGACCTGAGCTGTGCTCGACGGCAGAGTTCTTCAGTGCTCATGAAGTCGGTCCCGAGAGCCGACGAGGGTGAAACGAGGGTGAGTATGGAGCAGCGACGGAATGCAAGGGCAGGAGGGGAAACGTGACATCCCCGAGAAAACCCGCTGACCAGTAGGCATCGTCCGGCACGATTCCCGCGTGCGAAAATCTGTGTGTGTCCCCGCCGGGAATCGAACCCGGTTCGCCTTGGTTGTAGGCTACTTCACCGTGGTCCCCTATAGGCTTTGGGAGCGGGGTCTTATGTCTGATTGGCCACTGCGTGCCGCGAAAGGTTCCCTATTGGCTGGGCCGCCGGCTGGCGAGTTAGTCACCAGGCGCTGATTGGTGGAAGGCGTTCCGACATGTTGCCGGCCAGTGACGTCATTTTGTTTGCTTGTGCAGCTGGAGTTCGCGGAATAGGCGTCTATTTCCCCTGTGTGGGGGCCTGATTTAACTTGTGATCTCAGGTGTAACGAAAAAGAAAATGTATGAAGTGTGCTGTACTTTAAGCCGACACTTCACGTGTTTCTTTATCACCACCCAATGAGCGGTGGGCATTGTGTTCGCCTGTGTAAATGAGAACCATTCATAATCTGGAACAATAACACGTTCGTCAAATAAGTTACCTTCAAGGAAGATCGTTGGACATTGATTGATTGATTGATTTTTTTTACTAACCTACTCTAAAACTAAGTGTTATGTGAGCCCGTGGTAGAGACGGGAGTTTATTGCGTCTCAGGTCTACGCCCCATACGCCTACAAGGAGTCTCACGCCGTAGGATGCTGGCCAAAAACAATCTTCGGGAGCTTTATGTCCACAATTGTGTGCACCGAGTCTGAATCTGTTATAGTACTCTGCGCTCATAACTAGAGATGATGGTTTATCGCGAGAAAAGTTGACTGTTTGCTAGGATTCGAAGTACTGTAAACTTGCCAGGCAGTTTTCTTTCCTTATTGGCTGCCATTCATGCGTGAAGGTACCACCACCATTCCACTGGGCCAATGAGGATTCTGGCGCACTATAAGGGCAGAACGTTCGTGATTGGTCTGCAGACAACTTAGCCGAGTCGAAAACCTTGTTCATCCAATCACGAAACAATAAAATAGTTAGTGTTATAGGTAGGGCCAGTGACTTTTCGCGTAAAAATAGGAGCACACAGTAGACTTCAATACTATATACACACCTCAGCTGCTGTTATACCTCCATTGGCTACTGGTGCCGTGTCCGTCTTAGACCAAGCCACTCGGGACTAAGTAACTCCGACACTGAACCTTCGTGATTCGTGCGCAAACGGTTAACACGGGCCAGAACATTTTTTTTTAGCCAATCGAAGAAGCTGGACGACCCTACAGTGCTTTGCACTGTATCTTGGCTCGGAAATCTTTTCGCGAAATATCACTGTCCCTAGTTATAAGTGATGTGTTGGCTCGGGGGAAATTCTTCGGGGGTTTTCCCGTCGTCCCTGCTTGACCCACGGCGCTCAGTTCGCCGTCCTCACTGATCCCGCGCGTGACTCCGCGACGCCGACGAGAATAGCGACGCACGTTCTGGCACGCACGTCGGACCTC